>JAZGTJ010004018.1:0-32608 GCA_036877575.1 Botia almorhae
GCACCACGTACACAGGCAAACCTGGTTGCTTCTTCACCACAACATATGGCTTTGCCCCCCACCTATCTCCCAACTTCTGCTTCCCTTCCACATGACAGACCTTCACTAAGACTCTATCCCCTGGACTGAAGACTTTACTCTTAGCTTTTTTGTCATAATACTTTTTCTGCTGTCCTTTAGCCAGCCGAGACGTCTTATTAGCTAGGGCACAGGCCTGCGACAGGGAGTCATACAGGGTCTGGACATACTCGCTGTATTCACATGGCTGGTTTGTTGTGGGGGACCCGAAGATGAGGTCCACTGGGAGCCTGGGATGTCTACCAAACATAAGGTAATACGGGCTATAGCCAGTGGAGTCATGTTGTGAGCAGTTATATGCGTGTGTCATGGCATCCACATGCTCATGCCACCGGGTCTTCAGGTGTGGCTCTAATGTTCCCAGCATGTTCATCAGGGTGCGGTTGAATCTTTCGGTGGTCCCGTTGCCCTGGGGGTGGTAGGGTGTAGTGTGGGTTTTAGTGATCCCAGTACATTTGCATAGCTCCTTCACAATTGCACTTTCAAAGTTGCGGCCCTGATCTGCGTGTAATTTTGCAGGGAAACCAAAACGGCAGAAGAAATTCCTCCACAAGACCCTGGACAGACAGATTTAGGCCCAATCCCAATTCTATTTTCTACCCCTTCCCCTACCCCTCGCCCCTTCCCCTTGTCCCTTGAAACGAAGTGGAAAGGGGAAGGGTTAAAATATTTCCCCTAAGAAATGGGACACCACTACAACACTGTTATACGTCATCATACGTTGTCGCTAGTTCCTAATGTTACGTCAGAAGACATGCGCCAATGTTTATCACACATTCCAAGATGTCGCCGCCAGTCATAGCAGTGTGGATTGTAGCGATTTTTTTGCATTGGTCTTCAGCAAATTTTGTAAGACGAAGGAGACGACAATATCTTCGCCACTTAAGTTTGCTGGTGGATCGGGCTGGGGTGAGTATGATGACTGCAAAAATGTTTTGTTGAATTTAACATAGCCAACTACACAGCTCGCTAACAGCTAACCGCTAACGGTTAGCTGGACATGTAAATAAAATAATGTTTTCGTGTTGTATGTGCACGTTTACATACATTTGTTAGATACATATAACAACAGACAACAGTTGTTTGATGGTTACGTGGTAGCATATTGTTTTCATATTGTTTGTATCCTATTATGTATTAACTTTACTCTGTAAATTATTTACAATCGTACATGGTAGCCTTTTGCAGATTAGCTTTTTTTACTTTGTTTTGGGGGGATAAATGACATGTCAGTCCAATGCAGATTAATGAGGGGAACTTCTTTGTTACAGGCTGGTGGTCCAGTATCATACTACAGGCTAAACCATAACGTGCCAATCCTGCGGATGTGGTTTGATGAGGAGCTTGAGCTGAAGCAGGATTTTCGCCTGAGCAGAAAAGCCATGAATGCTTTACAGGGACTCTTGCACAGAGAACATGACCATGGCTGGGGTAATCAGCTGGAAACTCTTATCTATGTTTACTGGCTGGCTCATGGACTATCATACCAGGTAGTGTCCAGTGTTTTCAATGTCCCAAAAGCAACAGTCCACCGTGTAATCCACATAGTGGCACAAAACATATGGGTCAAACTAAAGTATGTTATCTTCTTTCCATAAGCAGAGGAGCTGCAGGCAGTGGGACAAGGATTTGTTGAACTGTCAAGAACCCCTGCATTTAAAAATATTGTTGGTCCAATAGATGGCACCCCCGATCAGGATCAGGAACCCCCACGGCAGCACCAAATAGACTATTTAAACTACAAGGGCTTTTATTCCATTAGCATGCAAGCAATATGTCATTCCTGTGGACGGTTCCTGGATATATTTGTTGGCTATCCAGGGTTAGTTCATGACACACATTATACTGGGTGATGGGGGCTATCCATGTTTAGACACCCCAGTCTGCTTGATTACACCCTACAAAGAGCCAGTGAATGGACAAATCCAGAGGCGCTTCAATTACTACCACTCAAGGGGACGCAGCATAATTGAAAGGCTTTTGGCATAATGAAGACAAGATGGAGGTCTACACTTTTTAAAGCTTTGGAAGTCAAACCAACATTTGCACCCCAGGTCATTGCTTCCTGTGCTTTTTTGCACAATGTGTGTTTGGACAATGGGGACCTGCTAGAACTTGATGATGACATTTCAAGGGAAATGTTTGACTCTGAACCTCCCCGTGAAGCTAACCGAAACCTCTGGGAATGGTACAAGAGACAGATTGGCTGCCCTAGTTTCAGGCATTGAAAATGAGGCTATTCGTCCCATGACCCATGAAAATGAGCTACATGTGTGTAAACAGTAGATTTTACATTTGTTTGTACAGTAAACATCTTTTTTATGCATACAGTATATACTATATATACACACTATGAGTCAAAGGTTTGGACACACTTCGCCATTCTGTTCAATAGAAAAGCGTGTCCAAATCTTTGACTGGTAGTGTATATTTACACGTTGCTACACTAATAACTTTTTCATAGCATAAGTGAATTTGCTTTTCTTGCCTTTTATCCATTTATGTATAATAAAATGTTTTTATACATATTACATGGTGAATTGTGTATTTCTTTATGGCACTTTGTATCATTAATGATGCCCAGACACACTTTTTTAAAGTCAATATTGCTTTTTATTGCATCAAATATATAAAACTTTAATAAAAATAGGCATGTAAATGCCCTTTAAATTACTTAAATAAATATTGCACTTCAATGTATATAAACGTAAAGAAAATATAAAATGAGGATTGCTGTTGGTTCCTCATCAGTGAGTGATGCAACCACCACAGGAGTCCACAGAAGGCCTGTAGGTTTTGTATTGCTGGTTGCAGTGGCAGTACTGTGCCAATATATATAGTGGCATATATATATTTGATGCATGTCTTCAAAATATTGCCATGTAGCAGCTGTTACCTCTCCAGCATCTGTTCCTAAACCAGTTTTAGTTTTAGGTTCAGTGTTCTTAAATCTTAAAAAAAGACACAAGCACATTATTTATATTTATATTGTCTCCTCTCATTGCAATGCATATTTTACATTAGTGTGTGTGTGTAGGTTGTGTGTACACAAGAATAATGTAAAACAAGCAGTGAAATGACTGCAAAGAATTTAATTGCTATAGTTGTCATAACACCACATTGCTTGCCTTATATTTCTTCTTTAAATTCTCCCATTTTTTGATGCCTGTTGGCCCGTCACTATTCCCTCCAACCCCAAGTCTTTTATTAATGTCCTGTAACATATAAACAGCAATAAAATGCATGTATTCAATGGAACAGAAAAAAAGCACTGTAGCATGTAGAGATTACTCACTCCCAACGTTTTTTTGCGCTGTATTTTGATAAAAAAAAATGCTCATTTTCACCACGAAAACGTATGAGCCTTCGGGTTTCCTCAGCCGTCCCTATACAGAATATAAATTACAAAAATGTTGTCACGTTGCAATAAGTAAGAATAGTGTAAGCGCCGTTCATTTACATGTACACATATGGCCGTAACCAAAGCAAACTATTTTTGCTTTGCTTTGAAATTATCAAATGCTCGGCAAACTGCAAATTGCCGTGCTACTGAACTTTCATATTTGTTTCTAGCATGCAGTCAAGTGTATATGATATAAAAATATATTTTGTAATATCGTGCAATCGGTGCTATTCGCTAGCAAACTTTAGCGATTTTTTTGCAAACGTTTCTTTACAGAACATCACCATAAACACAAACACAAGACTAAAGATAATATACATATAAGGAAAAATTGTCATAAAAATCTCTATTAATGGCAAAAATTACTTACATTTATGGGTCTGCTTGCTCGAGTGAGCAGCCATGTTGAAAATTTTGCTTAGCCCTTTGTTTGAAGTAAGGTCCCGAAAAATCTTCGTTTGGAGGGCTATCTGGCCCTTCCCCCTACCCCTCCAACCAAAAGAGAAATGAGACACCCCTACCCCTTCACGTGAACGCGCCAAACGGAGGGGTACGGCTAAGTGTAGGGGTAAGGGGTAGAATTGGGATTGAGCCTTAGTGTGGAACCAGTACATCTGTTCTTGTGGGAAGTGTTCCCGGTTCAAAGATGCAATTCCAAAATTGATGTCTGGCTTCCAAAAAGTCTGTTTGCACTAATATGTTTCTGTGATGTAGACTAAACGTGCTGTCTGCAGTACCTAGATACAATTACGACAATTATGTCTGGCTTCCAGAAAATATGTTCTTACTGCAAGTTTCTGTTGTGTAAATGTATTCCAGAGTAAGTGCCAGCAGTGTATTTAAAGGCAACATGTGAAGTACATGCATTAAGAACAATAGGTAGCAGTACGATGCAATTCCAAAATTGTAAAATGCAATTCAAAAATTCCAAACTTGATGTCTGCCTAAGACTTTCGCAAAGTACCATATGTAGTTGAGCTTGTTTAATGTATAACATTTTTGTTTTATAAAAAACACATATGGACTAAATCCTACCCCATCGTTCCACTCACAAAGATGGTGCCACCTCACTCATTTTGCTCAATGAAGTGGAGCACAACATATCCCAAATAAACCTAAAAGTTCAGATAAATCTGATAAATAAAGTTGAGATAAATATAGTTCGGCTTGCGATACACAAATGAAAAATACACAATTAACTGTTAATAGATAACCATTGGCTACTATTTCTAACCTCATGCTTAAATTTTGTTTTCCAATTTTTTTCTTGTACTGGATAGTTCTAGGTTGTTTTGGGCCTTGCAGGGTCCAGTTTTTAATTTGGACTCCTAGACTTGTTGTAGGGCTCCTTGAAAATGTCACTAAAATGGAGCAAAACTGCAGGAAGCTGAGACTCAACGGTGAAGCCAAAGGAGGTACAGACTCCAGGTGAAATAAATGGTTTCCGCAAATATAAAAAAATTCTCATTTACTTACCCTGTTTCTTTATTTTTAATTCAGCAGAAGAAAGAAAGTCACACACTTCAGGGATTGCATGAGGGTAAGTAAATGAATTTCCTCCAACTACTCCACTTATGAAGTATGGACACCACAATTCTGCTCCCATAAATTTCTTTCATGATAAATGCTCTCTTTTGAAGGGACTTTTTGTCTAGGCAAAGCATTTGAGAATACCTAATGTTAGTCATGCATGTTCCATACAGACAGGAATCATACAGTGTCATCAGATATGGCTGTAAATTTGTGTATACCCTGCATAACACCGAGTCATCCATGTTTTCTGACAACACCTAACAACGTTGTTCCAGGCTTAACACAAACACATTGTTTGGGGACTTGAATGACATCAACTTTTACTTGTTTTCTACCTTTGACTTAGATGTTTCCTTCAAAAGATTTGCAAGCAGCGGACCAATTTTTTCATCTGATGAAGATAGCTCTCAAATTCAAATGCACTGCAATTGTCAAGGCTGCCAAAGTTTTGAGCATCTTCTGCAAGGTGCAGCAAGGAACGGACATTGTAAACTAAAAATGTCTCCCCATATAGCTCCCGTCCTCTCAACACAAAATATTTCAGCAGCTGGTTTGCATAAGGGCCTTGTGCATTTGTAAGATCTGGAAAATGCAAAGAGCCATGCTGAAACACAAGAAATATTCATATTTGTTTCAGGATATATCACCCAACCATCCCAGGATCCCCTCTGGTTGCTTCTATCACACCCATAGTTACCAGAAAATTGCTTTACAAACTTGACCACAGCTTTTGTTGGATATTATTAATACATCATTGGTGTTGGGATATGTCCCAGAACCTTACAAATTGGCTGTTATCAGACCACTTATTAAAAAACACAACTTGATCCCAGGGAACTAGTAAATTACAGACCTATCTCAAATTTTCTCTTATTTTAAAAATACTGGAAAAGGTGGTGTTTTCACAGATATTTTAATTCCTGGAAAGAAATGGTATCTGTGAGAATTTCAGGATTCAGACCATATCATAGTACAGAGACTGCTCTTATCAGAGTGACAAATGATTTGCTTTTGTTGGCTGATCGTGGCTGCATCTCTCTTTTAGTGTTACTCTACGCCTTTGACCAAAGCATTCTACTACAGGCTTGAAAATTATGTTGGCATAAATGGACTTGCACTGGCATGATTTCAATCATATTTATCTGACCGATTCCAGTTTGTTGCTGTGAGTAAAAAGGTGTCATACTGATTACAAGTTCAGTATGGAGTATCACAAGGTCTTACTGCTTGGACCTCTACTTTTTACCCTGTACATGCTACCTCTGGGAGCAATTATTAAGAGACATGGAGTTTGTTTTCATTGTTATGCTGATGATACTCAGCTGTACATTTCTTCTAAACACATAAATTCACCAGACTAACAGATTGTATAGTCGATATCACAACTTGGATAACTAACAACTTTCTGCTATTAAATTCAGATAAAACAGAAGTTTTACTTATTGGACAAAAACCCTCCATACGGAACAACCTAGAACACTGCCTCACACTTGATGGATGCTCTATAAAGCCTGCCTCATCAGCTAAGAATCTGGGTGTTATTTTTGATAGACAATTTGTCCTTTGGAAACCACATTTCCAATATTTGTAAAACTGCATTTTTCCATCTTAAAAACATATCAGAACTACGACATATGCTTTCTAAGTCAGACATCGAAACATTAATTCATGCATTCATGACATCAAGACTTGCTTATTGCAATGCCCTACTTGGTGGCTGCCCTGCAGGATTAATACATAAACTCCAACTGGTTCAAAATTCACTTCTCATAAGAACAGATGTACTGTCTGACTCTATTCATATTAAGAAAGTTAAGAAAGTAAGAAAGTTACAAATTAGAGCTTTAACGTGCCAGAGGAGAACTGGCCCTCCTGGTTGAACCTGGTTTCTCCCAAGGTTTTTTCTCCATTCATACACCATTGTAGTTTTAGTTCCTTGTCACAGTCACCCTGTTGGCTTGCTTACTGGGAGACTGCTGATATTTAACTTAGGGTTTTGTCAATTGTTAATACTGCTTCAAGCGAAATGATATAATTACAGTCCAAAACCATTGAAAATGAGTTGTACAGCTTGATGATTTATCAAAATGTAACAGCTGTATGTTTTCTATTGATGGGTTTCCTTTTAGAGGCTTGTTGTTGTTTTCTTTAGACTCTCAGGTTATCTATTAAATATACTGTTTATGAAGACACAGCTGAATTCAGTCATAATGGGGATTACAGGCCACTGTACTGCGAGTCAAAATATATAATTTTCACCTATATATTACCAGTGCTGGAATTGGCAAAAAATACACTGTGGGGACCGTAGCGGTGGGTGTTGGGGAGGGGTGTCGTTATAATAAGATTTGCATACCCTGGCAGAAATTGTGAAATCTTCTATATTTTCAAATGGAACTCTAACCCTCCTGATATTTACATCCTGGACTTAAGTCCCCTTTAACCCCCCTCCATCTCCAGCCATGCTCATGAAGGATTTCTGCACTCAAAGGCAACAAAGAGATATTAAAAGAGGTCCAGTTTCCAGCTGCAGCAAAAAGGATGCTGCCCCACCAGAACATCGGGAGGTGTTTTTGTATTAATAGGGTTTAACATTTAGGATGCTAATGATCAGGCTGTTGTTTAGTGTATACATGCATAGTTCATGGGGAAAATGTTCAGAGAAAGCATTCACTCACGTCATATTGTTTACATTTTTAGCTTGAAGGAGACACTTATGCATCATGTGATGTATAGTATTCTTTTTACTCTGAGGTGTGACAAACCCATTACATAGCAGTTTTCATTTCAAAAGTAATAAGTTGTATAGTTATCTACACAGGGAACCAATGGTAGTGTTACAGAGGAAGCTCCCACACCACAAGAGGAAACCCTCACCTAAATACTAACCAGCTCTCATTCCGACTCCATTTCCCATCATGTTACAAGTTACAAGTGGAGTTTATTGTCATTTTAACCATATACAAAGTACATAGTAAAACGAAACAACGTTTTTCCAGACCAAGGTGCTACATTAAACAAATACTGAACAAACTACGGGTGAATTCCCATAGTAAATAAAAAGGTCTGCATCTAACAGTCTCAAACTCTACCAGCGATGAGCAGTAACTAGAGACTAGTACAAGCCACCGCTGCAAGCTTTACAGCACAGAGCTGTGTTTCTGTCAGTACGGAAAAAAGCTAGCCCATCTAACTGAATGGCGGCATCCAGAACTCTGTTGCTGAGCCACGTCTCAGCAACAGATGTAATCAGATGTAATCCAATTTATTGTCCAGGGAGCAAACATTGGAGAGCAGGATTGACGGGAGAGCTGGCTGGCTAGCATTTGTTTTTAGTCTAGCACGGACCCCCGCCCTTTTGCCACTCATGCACCGCTTGCGACATCCCCTCCCCCGGCTATCGGCATCAGGTGACGCAGGGGGCTGGAGGCCTGGTCCCCACAGCAAGTCGAAATCGCGTAGCTTCTCGATCATCATGTAGAGTAGTGTTGTGTCTGCATTTTGTGAGTATCTGGCGGTTGTATAAACTAACACCGGTAACTACGATGTCCATGCGCCGTTAGAAGTCGGTCAAAACAAAGAAAAAGCACCCTTTTGTGTCCAGAGCAGCCGTTGCGCACAACTGTCGCGCCGCCATCTTGGATCTTAGGAGGACTTTTGGAGAGCACTCATCATCCCTCATCATCCCACATACCTGGGACTGACCACACCCACACACATCTGCACCTCATTACACACACACACACAAAAAAACCCACACACAACAGTCCTTTGCAAAGTCTTGATTTGCCCCGACTGTCACTACGGAGCATTTCTCCATGTATTTTTGTTTACCTGTTTTGACCCTGGATTGACTGCTTTCTGCCTGCCTCTATTCGGATTTGTTTATTGGATTGTGATTGTTTGCTGCCTGCCTTGACGATGTCTGCCTGCCTTGTGATTGTTTGCCTGCCCACGTTCCTGCCTTTGCCTTGTCCCTGCCATTTCTGTTTTCGATGATTGACCCTGTATTGCCAAACTATTCTCTAATAAAGCTGCAAATGGATCCAAGTGCCTCTGACTCGATGCAACAGGTAGTATGCTGCACACAAGGCACTGATCCCTCCTTCCTTCACCTTGGGGCACCAGCTAAGGAATTTCACAGTTTAAGAATTTAACGGTATAAGAACGATCCAAACGTACCATTCAGTAATTTAAAAATATGTAAATTGAAGGGCATTATCATCCATCTTATCTAAAAGATTTGTAAGATACGGTTAACCTGCAGAGCCTCTTTCTATATTATCAACACAAGGAAGACACAGTTAATTGACAATAATAAAATAGAATTTATTAATCAAAGATATAGAATGGTACTAAACTAAAGAATAGTAAAGGTAAAAATAGTGCAAAGAATAGGAAATACAAGTCATGGTATGGCAGAAAGACTAGCTTTGATTTACTGTTTTATATCTGATAATCAGTTATGTAATCAAAGAGGAGACAAAGATATACATACGCACTGACAATACACTTATACACTTATGCCAAGGTTTGGTTAGTGATATTTACATTCCTTGTGGTCACGTGAGCAGTCTGTTGGTGGTCTTCCACTGGTCAAGCTGGGCAGTGTTGCAGTGGGAAAAGAGGCGAAATCTGTTTCAACAGCCTTGAACATGAAGCGCCATGAGATGCTGGTCTCCAGGAGCACCAAGGGGTCCTTGCTATCTGGAAACCACAGTAGGTGTCTAAGTTGGGGCAGAAGGTCCTTTACAGTCTAAAACACACGCAACCGTTCTGATAGAGTTATGAAGTTCATTCCACCAACCGGGCAGAGTGCGATCAGTAAAATGACTTAGAGATCGATACAGTAGTACTCAGGGTGGCTCTGAACAAGAATGCATTGACGGAATGAGCAAACCTCTGAAGGAAAGATTTTTATGAGTGTTTGAAAATGATACGATGATACAAAATGACATGATACAAGTAAAAGAAGGCACTTCTGATGTTTGGGGTGATTTTGACTTCTCATATTTTCAAAACATTTAGAAATTTGAGATTCAAAACATTTAAGAAAAAACTTAAAAATGTATTATTTGTGTTCTGATGCACTAAAGCAACACATGCATTTTTATGCCTCCTAATAGTGTTTATTTGTTTAAAAAAATAATATTTTGGCTCACCGTGAACAGCAATACAAAAAAAAAGAAAAGAAAAAGTACGCTATTAAGGATCCGACGTCATGACGGCAGCTTTACATCCATTTTGACCGCTGGCGGCAGCCGTACCGTAAGAGCATGATTAGACGCGCATACACAAAACCCCCCACATATTTTCACATGTGGCTAGCATCTTTAATAGCTAGGCACACAATAAAAAAATCTATTTATTAGATTGTCTTAACTGGAGCCAGAAAGTTAACATAACATCAGTGTAGTCTGAACGGCTATTTAGGCTAACTTAACTAACTAAACTTATGTTAAAACGTAGTGCAAAAAAACACAAATCTAAACAGTATTATGAATTTTACTATCACGAGTATACTGCTAAAATTGATAGGAGACATTAAAAAGCCATTGTCTTACCTTTTCGCTTGCTCTCTTGGTATAAGTATTTGTATAATGGGGCAGGGGCAATGTTTTTTTTTTCCTTTTGTTTAAATTTTACGAGGGGCGTTACCGTTTTTTTTGGCGAACTCTGCAGGGGGGCACATAGTGATGTCAAACTTTGATTGGCTGAGGCAGTTGTTGTCCCAGGGTCATCATATATCGGTCTCAGGACAGCTAGTGAAACTCTAATAACTTAGATTCAGTGCCGCTCCATAATAAAAAACATCATCAATGTATAGTTTCCATAGAACAATGTATTTCAGGAAATCATTAACAGGATTTAACACAAACTGATGTTCAGACATCCCGCAGAATAAAGATGCAAAGCCTGGGGCCATCTTGGAACCTACTTGCAGGTACTACATTTAAAAAGTGTTTTTGGAATTGTATATTGAGAATAATATTTTTGTATTTTGTATAGTTTTATATGTTTTTGTGTGCTTTCTTTGGTGGATTTATTGTTTTGGAGTATTTGTTGATGTATTATCTTTGTCATTAATATTGTGTTTGGTGATGTGATTGTGAGCACCTGGAGGTATAAGGAGTGGCACATTAGTGTTCAATTTGTCTGATGAAGAGCCTGCATGCTCGAAACGTTACATACGCTAGGCAAAAGTTTTTTAAATAAATTTTTTTATATCTTTGGAGCTTTTGTGTTGCCGACTTTACACTTTAATCTTCTACTTGTTTTTAGTCGAGCACCCATTTGAGACTGATGTGCGTGCTTTCGTTTGTTTTTTATGTTAAATAAATCCAAATAAAAAAAAATTATTTGGTTTTAAATAAAAAACCCAGCGTTCAACCCAGCGCCCTACTCTGGCTGGGCGGACGATTGCATCGGCTTCCTCCTGCAGTGTTTGCTCGCCATAGAGATGAACTGGTCACTAAATCCCTAAATGCCTTTATTGCTCACTTCTGTAAGGTTTTCGGATGACCTGTAAGAGTTCAATCAGTGAGCAGCTGTACCTGTATCTAAAACAAGGTAAGAGTTCCATACAAGATTATGCTCTCCATTTCTGAACGAGCACTCCCTGTTAACGACCTATTAAAAAGAATTGGAGCCCTCTCTGCGGTTGCGTCTCTTTGCCTACTGCGCTTCATCCAATTCTCCATTTGAGTGGCATATCGGATACAAGGCTGTATGGAGAAATATCAATGCCAAAATCTATTATTTTTATCCCGCCAGACAGAGCTTCCCAGCTCTCCAGAACCACAACAAGAGCCCATGCAAGTAGACAACACCCGACTGTCCTTGACCAAACCTCAACGCCAACTGACCCAGAGATTATGCTTGAATTGTGATCAGCATGGAAATATAATACGAGCATGTCCCATCCATCCTCCATGACCCATGGTGAGTGTGGTTTCCTCCTCCCCAGTTAATGTACATTCACTTACCACTGTTGTACAACTCACTACTTCTCCCCACTGTGTTACGGTCTATGCCCTCCTTGACTCTGGGTCAGCTGGCAACTTCATCTATGCCGGCTTATGCCATTAACTACTGTATCAATAATAAAATACAATGTCCATACCTTTGTCAGATATTCCAATCCATTTATTGGCCATAGCTTTGATAAAAATAAAAAGGAAATGACAAAACAAACAAACAATCTGTTCAAGTTCATTATGGTCAAAAAAGTTTGCTTGACCTTCATCGACGCACACCACATCAATCAAAAATGGCTTCTACACCATAGCCCCTAATTGTTTATGACTGGGAGAAAAACAAACAGTTCAATTAACATATTTACATAGAGCCAGAATCACAAAAATCATTCATCTTTTATATTCAATATCTTAAACACACTATTTTTTACAATCAATAACCAAACAAAATAAGCAATACTATGCATTCATGAGGTCTTCAAATGTTCATGCACTAAGTTTCTATTAAAAGACACATTTTTGTTACTGGTCTTGTTATAACACTCATTTTCATTTGGATTCTTGCAGATCTAACTAAACTCTTTTGATCTGGGAATGTTTCAAGCACTTTTCCAAGCATCCAAGAATTGCAAGGGGCTACGGTGTCTGTAATGAAAACAATGTCACCTGGTTGAAAATTACGTCTTTCCTTGGTTCATTTTTGCCTTTCTTGAAGTAAAGGTAAATATTCCTTTATTCACCTCTTCCAAAAGAGGTCAGAGAGGTATTGTACCTGCCTCCATCTTCTTGTGTACTGGTCCTTTTCATCAAACAGCCCAGAAGGCAGGATTGGTGTTTTTCTCATTGTAAGAAGATGGTTGGGGATGAGTGGCTTCAAATCGTTTGGAACGTCAGACACTTTGGTAAGAGGTCTATCATTTAGGATAGCCTCTATTTCACACAGAAAGGTGCACAATCCCTCATCATCCAATGTTTGTTGACATACACCGAAGACAATACCTTTCTTACCTTTCTTATGATGCGTTCCCATGTACCTCCATAGATTTGAAGCCGCAGGTGGATTAAAACTTAACTTGATGCCTTTGTGTGCCAAGGTATTCTGAATCTTGTTTTGATTCAAGTGTGCAAGAGCCTTTCTTAATTCTCTTTCTGTGCCAATAAAATTAGTTCCATTGTCAGATCTTAAATTAGATACTTGTCCTCTACATATGAAAGGACATATCTCCTCTACATATAATCAGGTATAAAGGGTATTAAGCTCAAGTATCAGGTATAAAGCTCTGTCACACAGACAGAACTTTGGGTTAAGGTCCAGAAGACTTTTATGTTACACGACTATCTTTAATAAACTCTTTTCCCCACAAACACTTGGTCCACCTTACTTTTCTTATGTATTAGAGAAATCTGATACATTGGCGAGCCACCCAACAACTGGTCAACCAAATATAAGGAAATTTAACACCATGCATGTAAAAATCATACAATAACCTTTTACGAAAGAGCGGCCTCTTTATACTTCAATTGGACCAAAGTAATTCACTCCTACATCCTTTCTTTAGGTAAGTCAGCCATCAGTTGCTCACCTAATTTCTCTTTCTGTCTGTCTGCAAAAGACGCAACTTGAAAGGATTTTCCTAGCAACAGCATTGACATGGGTGATCCAGTACTTTCTTCTTAATGTAGAGGGAATATGGTTCCTTCCACCATGACCAATTTGTTCATGGATATGTTTAAGGATAAGCTTGGAAATATGCTGGTCTTTGGAGAGAATTACCGGATACTTTACCTCTTCTGGCATTGTGATCTTGTATAGCTGACCACCAACTCTCAACTGTCCATCTTAAAGAACGGGGTTAGCTTATCAATAGTACAGTCTTTTATGATTTTAGATTTCCCAGATTCTTATACAGCAATTTCCTTGCTGAACCCCTCTTGTTGACAGAATTGGATGATGGCCTTTTCTGCTTTAAACGGGTCATCCAAAGCCAAGCATTGTCCTGTTACTAAAGTTTTAACTTCCCGCATTTTGCATTTCACATTTCTTGAGTCATCTGATGCTACAATAGCTTGCTTATGTTGCAGTTTTCGTTAAAAATGCTCTTTAACTTTAGCAACCACGTTACTGATACTTTGAGTCGTTTCCACTCAGAAAAGTATGTGATAAATCTATAAATCTAGTGGCATTATTGACATCTACTGCTACAAAATTTGTTGTGAACTCCTTTTTAATTTCTGAATCATCATCAGAAATGTTCATCTCAATGCCATGGTTTAACCACTCTTCTTCTGGTTTCCACAGAAATTCCAGATCCATTTAACCACCTCTTGCTGGTTATGAGCTTCTGAGCCGTCATTTCTCTAGACACATCTGCTGGATTTTGAGAAGTGTGGATGTACTTACACTGGGTCACATCCGAAGACTCCGATAACAGATACCGTTTGCCACGATGGTGCGAAAACTTTTGTTCTCATTTTTTATGTATTTCAGGACAGATGTGCTATCAGTCAGCAGCAAGATCTTTTGCCATCCGGATCGCATCTTCCTCTGATGGTAAGCTCTTAAGACAATCATCCATATAGAAGTTCTTTTAAACAGTGTCAATTACCTCCAAATCAAAACTGTGTTGATTATCTTCTGCTATCTTCCTTAGAGCAAAGTATGCACAGCTGTATGACAAAACTGCTCCAAATAAATGAACAGTTATTCGAAGTTTAATGATGTCTTGTGTCACCATCAGGACACCATCATCACCACAGGAACAAAAGAAGTCTTTATCCTCCTTAGTTACTCTAACTTGATAAAACATTGCCCGAACATCAGTCATAAAAGCAACTGGTTCCTGTCTAAACCTTAAAAGATCTCCAATCAATGAGCTAGTGAGGTTAGGGCCCTGCAATAACTGACTGTTTAAAGAAGTTCCCTTGAATTCTGCTCCACAGTTGTATTATACAGTTGTATATAAATAGCAACAAAATCACACAAAATTGCAAAGTTTTAATTAATAAATAAGATAAATGTAAAGTTACAAGGTTGCAATGGATAAATGTGATAAATATAAAATTGCAAAGCCCTATACACTCGGAAGTGGCATCATCGCCTACCTTCATCTTTAGACTTGGGGGCCCGTTTTAGTCCTGGCAGGAGACCAACACTTTACCCCGAGAATGTGCATACGGTCCATCTCCATGACTATATACCACTTCCCAGGGCTCAAGTAACTTAAACGCATCTACATCCACTTGAATGTGTGGGATGTGAACAGAATTAAGATATGGCTACTTAGCCAAGTCCTCTTTCCTGACAATGTTAGCTGGGCTTACAGGCATCTTGCTTTGTGTGTAAACTTCTTGTAGCCTGTAAAAATCATTGCCAGTGAAACTTGAAATCTCCAAATTACTTATATCATAGCTTGTGACCATTGATTTGAGACTCATTGTGAGCAGTGAGATTTTTGTCTTTCGTCCATTTAGATTTAACGTCCTCATCAAACTTTCTGAGCAAAATGTAGAAGTACTGCCTGTATCCAAAAAGGCGTCTGGATGACCTTGTTGCCCAATGCTGATGCTACTGTTGCTCCCAGCCCCTGTATTATTACATGCCTGTGCGGACACAAGTGTGTTGTTTACCGTTGGTGATGCTTTTGGTGGCAGGTTTTGCAAGTTAAACACTTTCCACACTCCTTGCTCTGATGTCCAGTGTGCAGGCAGCCAAAGCAAACAGCATTTTCTTTTAAAAGGTTAACCTTTTCTCTGTGCTTTCTTCTCAAACTGTTTACATTGCTCTAGACAGTGATTTTGAGAACAATACACACAAGTAACAGGGTTACTCACTCTGCTTTTAAACTGGTGAGTTGAATCTTCAGTCTTTGCCTTCGCTTCCTTGGCTGTGTGTCAGTCAACATTAACGCTAGTAGCAAAGCTGTTGCCTTTAAATTTTGACCGCCTTTGGCTTACTAATCACTCCTTTATCCACATTCTGGATGTACCGAAATATTGGATCAGAAATTATTTTAACCTGACGCTCAATAAATGAGACAATATCATCAAAAGAAGCTCTTCCATTACATTGATCCATAAGATCACATGCTGCAGTTCTCCATTTCTCTCTTAGTTTAAATAGAAGCTTTGAAACCACTGTTCTCATATTGGCTGGCACATCCAATTTTTGTAAATATTGTACCTCCTACATCGTATTACAGCAACCTTGATGAAAAACTGCATAATCTTGAAAAGCTATCACGTCTTCTCCTTTAGTCATTGGCCCCTAAAGCACTTTCTTCATAAAGGCAGATACCACATGATCATTTTCAAAATGCTGCTTAACCCTTTTACGCATGAGTTTTTTTCAGGTGACAGACCCCCCAGCGTGAGTTTTTTTAATGCGACCGTTATTTTGGAATGAAACACATTCCAGTTACCATGGAGACGCATAAAGCTTGTCGTGTGACATTACACAGTGGCGCGCTGCAGCTTATACATATATAAATATGTATATTTTAAACAAAATATTTATACAACTTTTACATGCATTGTTAAATGAAAGATTTTCAGATAATGTTCATGTTAGATGATTGGTAAGTTATCATGGGCACCGAGATTTGTCCGGGAGACAGACTCTGCTGGATTTAAAAATGCTCATCCACTTCTTTTGAAAAACAAAAGTGTCTGGCGCACTGAGAGAGGAATAGAGTAAACTTTATAATTATCTACACAATCAATTGACAGGAATAAAACATAACCGTACGTTGTTTAAAAGGTTTGTTTTACCTCCGTTATCTGTTATGTATAAACGATATATATTTTCCTATTACTTCTGTGATTGTGCAATGAAATATGAAATGTAAGAAATACAAAATATCAACGTTTTGTTTGAAAGATGCTTTTGCCTCCGTTTTATAAAAAGTATAGGCTATATATAGAAGTAAGCACTATGTAGAAGATGATGTATATGAAAAGCGTTATACAAATAAATGTGAGTTAAAATTGAACTTATATATGTTTATTCCTGGTATTTGTGTTTATATTCATCTGTAATCGTGCAGTATCATTTGAAATGTAACAAACAAATAAACAATACGTGACTGAAAACTCTAACAACCATAAAACATAAGTGCTGAGAGATTCGCTCTCTCGTTTACCGCCATTGCTGGTTTGAACACAGATTTGAATTTAGCAGGTGATCACGTGACCACTGAACATTCTAATCACACCGGTGTGATCGTACACTCCTGAGCCCAACCAAGAATGATCACACCAGTGTGATTGTACGTGCAAAAGGGTTAAGCTTAGCTGCTTGATAACCTCTTTCAGGTCTCATGTTCATGCAGCCTCGAACAATTGCCTTCCCTTGGTATATCTTTCTAAAAAATACAAGCAATCTCTTTTGTTGTTTTTCTTGTCTTCAACACAATACAGGAAAGCTTTCATACATGAATTGAATCGTAAAGGATTTCCTTTAAATATTCGAATTTCTTGTGGAGGAAGGTGGCTAGACTTTTGTTGCTGTATTAGAAACTGATAATTTGCTGCTGTTTTTGAAGCACATTTATCACTAAATAAGACATTTGAAGAAACCTGAGATCTTATGTTGGGTCCACTGGGCTGTGTACTGCGTATTGCAGCTTTTCTGTGCACTGGAATAGATGTTTGAGCATGTTTCTGCTGTAAACTCTTAGAGGTTGGTGACAAAGGTAGGCCTTTATAACTATATGTTGGTTTATCAGAAAAGGGAAATGAAACTATTGATTTTGGCTTTGCTCCTTTGTTAATATAAGGTTCCATCCTATATGATACCATGCTTTCACTGGTTTGTTGCTTAAACGTTTTGAGGACTGATAACTTTGCAGTGGAGGCTGCCATTTCAGCATAATTTGTTCTTTTTGCTTCCTCCATTTTTCCATTTGTTCCTTAATGTTATGTCTTACTCTGCACAAGCAACAAGAGCGACTCTTTCTGCCCCTACCTGAATGCGTGCTTGTTGGACGGATGATTTGGATTTAGTTCAGCCAGACCTACTGTGTCGGCTTGATGTACAACTGCACACTCGAGTTTCAACATTGGAAATATTGTTGTTAGGGTTGATTTCAATATCAGTGCACTAATCGATGCTGGTCCATCCATTTATTAACAGCACAAGACTCCTCAACCCACAGCAATTTGGCTTTAAACCATGTTTCTCTCTCTTTATTAGGTAATAAAACTAATAAAGACTCATGGGCTTCTCTTGCCTTTTGCATTGAGCTTTTAATGTCTCAAAGGTGCTTTTAATGTCTCAAAGGTGCTTTTAACGTCCCCTTTATTGTTAACGTTCATACAATCATACAGTGTCCTTTTAAGATGTGCTGCCTTTTCAAACTTTGATTTTCTCAGCCTTTGCAACACATCAAGTTTATGCAACAACCCTTTTTTAATAAGTTTTACCTCACGTTTTTGAATACTATTGATACTATTACACTCTACAACTTGCATTTGATCCTCATCAGGATCAGTCAAGGTAGACCATGAGCTTCACTTTTATCTGCCATTTTGAACCCTAAAACATTCACTGCTATTCACATATACAAAAGCACATATTTAAACATATGACAAAATAAACATGGACAATACAATATTTTGTCCATAAACATGGACAAAATAAACAATAACAAACAAATTTCTCTTTCTCTTGATTTTTTTTACAGTGTGTGCAAACTCAATTGTCTTTTTTTTTTCAAATGGCCATGTAAACTTGTTTGATGGTAGCTCAAGCAAAAAATGTCACGTCATACCTTGATATTCCCCCGCTTTTGTAGACTGTGAATGAAGCAACAACGGCGTCCTTGTGCGCTCTTTAGCCCATGCAGGTAGCTCTCACGGTACTTCCACAGAAGCCATACACAGTGATAATTCAGTGATAATCCACAACGGAATCCACAAACAGCTTTTCAAATCCAGACGCCACTTTCACACAAGCAATTGACGCGCCCTTTTCCTGCAGGTCATTCGACTTGTCCTGTAGTCTCCAATTTGATCCAGTTTAGTCCTTTGTTGTAGACTTGCATCCCAAAAAAATCGAAACGAACTCTGATTGTAATCAAACTTTTTTTTACTTATGTAGGTGCGCATTATTAGATAATTTGGTGCGTTTGTTTCTTAAACAGATCGTTAATAAAAAGCAATGTTCATGCCTTTGTCAGATATTCCAATTCATTTATTTTACATATATATTACTTTGATAAAAAAAAAAAAAGAAAATGAAAAAAAAAAATCTGTTTAAATCCATCATGGTAAAAAAAGGTTGTTTGACCTTTATCAACGCACATCCCATTGTTGAGCCGAGAGCATAAATACATTAGGCATCCTCTGGTGGTGTGAAAGAAAATTACAACAAAAAATAGCTTCTACAAACTACAACTCAAGAAAAGACTCGGTCCTCGGTCGAGGACATCCGATACTGTGTGGGTCACATCCAATTACAAGTCAGCCAGCTTCACACTGAGGAAATCTGCCTGTTGGTTCTGGAGAAATCCACCACTGGGATCATCCTAGGGCACCCATGGCTTGTTTCCCATGATCCTTTCATCTCGTGGTCCACTGGGGAAGTCCAGAAGTGGGGCAAAGACCCATCATACTTACTCCTGTGATTCCAGCTAACTCCATGTCCATTTAAAGTCCCCTGGAGAACCAAAATGTCGACATCCCAGATAAATATGGCCCCTTCAGTGAGGTTTTTTGCCCAAAATGATCCTCCAAGTTGCCACCTCATCGACCATGGGACTGTGCCATCGAACTCTTATTTGATAAACCAGTGCGTAGAGGTAAAATGTACTCCTTATCCATCCGCGAACAGAAGGCCATGAGGAGTTACATAGAGGAGGCTCTACAGCAAGAATACATCCATCCCTCCACTTCCCCTGCTGCTTCCAGCTTTTTTGTGGCAGAAAAGGACAGAAGCTTGAGACATGCATTGATTACCGGGCAAGAAGAAAACACCAAGAAAACACAATGATATAGGTATCCACTTCCCCTCGTCCCATCCGCACTGGAACAGCTTCGCGGAGCCAGGATCTTCACTAAGATAGACCTCAGAACAGGGTTGTACAAAATTCAGAACTGAATTGAGAATGCATTTCAATTCAGTTCTTGAATTTGAATTGAGATTGCAAACAGGAAGCGAAATTGCAATTCAAATTGAAACTTTATGAACTTTTTGGACTTGTATGTGCACAATACTTTATTATAGTAAATAGGCCTGTTTTTTATGTGAATGTGGCAAGATAAGGGATTTTTGTCTGTTGGCCTGATTGGGGTGTGGTTAGTAGACTAATGAAGGGAACGCAGTGTATTTAAGGACCCTTATTTTGATGGGTGGCGACGTGTCTGATGAATTCTTGGTCCTCCCCTTCCTGGCGTGGCACTTTCCGTTCCGGTTTGCATTCAGGTATGATGAGATTCTGCAGACAGTGTAATTATGTGAACAGTTTAAGGCTAATATGCACTATTTATAGTTCAATTATAGCGGAGTTGGTGGTATAGGCTAAAGCTCGAGTTCCAATTCACACAGGTATGTGTGTATTCTTATTAAACCTCGTTATCACTGTTTTGACAGAGATTTATTGTATTGTTTATGGTAACAGTAACGTTAAAAGGGTAGGAATGCTGGGCGGTAAATTGAACTGTGACACCTGTTGTGAGTAATCATACAGCTTCATGTTTGGGGTTTGTTTAACCCAAGTATGCCTGCCTCTTGCTCTTTCTCATTTGGGGTCAATAGATTTAGTTTAATGTGTGGATTCTTTTTGTATTAGATTTGGGGTGGACTATTACAAACTCTTAAGCCCCAATCCTAGTTGATGACGCTATGTGAGACGCTGTTGCTGTTTTGCTTATGGACATTAATGCCTCTTCACTTATGGCTTTGCTGCCTTATGGGCTGTTTGGCTGGTAGCTACCAGCTTTGAGCCTATTAGGCGGTTTCTTTTCTTTATTTTGATTTTTAAGTGTAGTTTTTGTTTCATTTCGTCTGCATGAGATGGTATTGTTAGCAGATTGTTTCTTTCTTTGTAATAGTGCTTTTTATTTGATTTGGTTTGTTATTGGAATTTATGTCGGTTGTGATTTATTACGTACTACTATTACTGACGATTCTTTTCTATTTTGGTCCTTTTTCTTTTTGTGTATTATATTGTGATGCTGTAAGTGTTTATGCTTTTCATTTCACTTTTGGCTTTGTTAATTTGCTGCCTTTAGGCACGGGTATCTGTTTCTATCACATTTGGTGCTGCTAGGGGACCTGAGTGCTATAGTATACATACCATTGAGCCTGTAAACCCTGTTTTGGTCTTTCGTTTGTATCATTTATTGTTTAAACGTCATTTGTAACCCTGGGTTGTGTGTGTGTGTTGTTGTTGTCTTTCCTCTTCTTCAGGAGCTGGTGAGGGTGAGGTGCGGAGCAGGGGAGGCTAGCTGTGTTGTCCAGGACGTGTGCTTCACAGTGTGTGGGGTGTGTCAACAATTTCCTTGCAGTGGGTGTGTGGTGCTGATTTGGTGTGAATTTGGGTGGGTTTGGATGACCTCTTGAGCTGCAGCCAGCCTGCCTTGTTCCCGTTAACCCCGGCCCTTCAGATGTTTCCTTATAAATAATTCTTGTTTATTGTTTTGTGTGTTTCATGGGAGATACTATTTTATTAACTTTTTTATAATAAAATATACTTTTGATTTTTGTAATTACAGCAATATGCAAAATAGTAACACATGTAAAAGAACATCTGTGCTTGTTCATTTTGGTGAGCCAATTCCCTCAACACATGGAAACCACAGAGCAATCTGCAATTACTGCAGTGCTCCAGTCTGTGGTTCTATAAAGGCTACCTCAAATTTCAAACGACACCTCCAGGTAAGTTTACAGATTTGTAATCTGTCTTTTATTTTGATGACTATGGCATGTATTTGCATTGGAAACTGTGAATCAATCAGTAATACATTACACTTTACTTACCACTTGTGAATAAACATATAATGTAAACCTTATACTGTATACTCTCTTCGAAATACAACGACTATCTAATCACACTATTTCTCATTTGCTTGTGCAAGTCCAAATCATGAATCTTGGCATATCATGTGAAAGCAAAGTAGCCTTGGAGGCAGGGTTCTGGGCACAGCGTTATAGAGAGGCAGAGAATCCAATAATTTTTGCAGTACAAATGTAATTGTAGTATAACATAAAAACTTGCTGCCACTTTTATCCAAAGCATGAACAGTCTTTAGACTGGGAGAATATTAATTGGCTTTTCTGCTTACAGAAGAAACACCCTGAAATCTTGGAGTCTGCATCCAGGAGTGGCACGAGCCAACCAAATCAAGATGAAGTCAGCCATCCTCCAACTTCAACTTCTAAGTGGTCATTAACCAATGCAAATCAAGGGGCTCTGGCAGATAGTATCGTTACATTCATTTCAAATGGTTTCCTCCCACTCTCTACTGTTGAAAATAAGGATTTCATTATTATCTTGCAACTGGCCCCACCCACATTCACAATGCCTACCCGAAGACCTCTCAGAGAGAGGTCTTATTCCACAACGCTTGGATTCTGTGAAAGCACATCTAGCTAATCTGATGGCAAAAGATGGCCATATTTTCCTGACCATTGATTTATGGTCAAATCGATCAATGAGGTCCTTTTTTGGGATGACAAAAAAAGCACGTTGTGCCTACCACAACGTTGGGGGTATTCGGCCCTCAGGAGTGGGCCGTGGAGAGGAGGGTTCTGTCACGGAAACACCAGACACTTCGACCAATCAACCATCACAATCAGCCGAGTTCTAACCACGCACACCTGACCGTCATCCTGTTAATCATCAGCCCAACACTATAAGAGCACACAACTCACAAAGTCACATTGTCTGGTCTCCAATTGGGAAAGGACTCATTCTAATGTCAAGCTACTTACCTGACCTATCATGATCCTAAACCTCCCAATCTCCATCATCTCCCCTGTGTGCTCCTGTGTTTTTGTCTACTTACCCGCACCCTGCATCTGCAACCAGCTCCTGGAATTCCATCAGCCACTCCGCGATTACCCAAGCCTGGTAAAAAAAAATCTGTCAGCATCTGCTTTAAGATTTGCCATTACTCACCTGCTTCCAGTTCCATTTATTTATGTGTTAAATAAATCCGCCTGCTTGGTTTTACTTAGATCTGTGGCTTGAGTCTGATTTA
Organism: Botia almorhae; assembly: GCA_036877575.1. Lineage (NCBI taxonomy): Eukaryota > Metazoa > Chordata > Actinopteri > Cypriniformes > Botiidae > Botia > Botia almorhae. The sequence continues at coordinate 23,191 of JAZGTJ010004018.1, forward strand.
CCCTTACAATCATGTGTTCTGTGTATTTTATTATTTATTGTTTTCTTCTTTTCCGCTTATTTATATAAAGTTTTTCTTATGTCCAAAAATTTTAAATATGCTAAATTTATGAAAAACATTACAATAAAAAACTTAAATTCTATGCCATGAGATTCTATGGCAAGTACATTTACATTTAGGCGTTTGGCAGACGCTTTTATCCAAAGCGACTTACATTGCATTATACATTGATCACTATACATTGATTATGTGCAATCCCTGGGATCGAACCCATGACCTTGGCGTTGTTAACACCATGCTCTAACAACTGAGCTACAGGAAAGCCTAGTACCTGCATTTTTAACCAAAGAGTTACAGATTGGGGTTTTAACAGTACCGATGTCTTTGTAACAATTAATGTATAGTATTTCCAACAAACAATTGTTTTTCTTTATTTAAAAGAAAGGACAATATGATTAACAAATGCTGCATTTTAATGATGAATGCCAGTCTGCCAACAATGAGAAAATAATCCCAAACACTTCAGCTAGTCAAATTTAACCAATTTTAACAACTGTTAAAAATTAAATTTAATGGTAGGTATTTACAAAAATGTTTAATTACCCTTTTTTGGAAGAGTTTCACCACAGTCTTTACTTTAGTGCCTACTTCAGCATTTGGTCATATTTAAATGTTATCTGGAAATTAAATGTCTACTTTTTAGTCCACCTATCCACATGCTAGAAATAATATTTAAGGAATAAAATGTACGCAATCTAACATACGTTAAAGAAAGATGAAACACAGGTGTGTTAAAACAAGGATTTTGTTAGTATTCAGTCAAAGTCAAAATGTAACAGATCTTGCAAACAATTTAAGTTGATAATTGTGCTAATGTGATCTTTAGTGGCATCTGAAAAGTATATACTGCTTTAAACAAAATCACTGAAAAATCTGCAATCGAGAGAGATGTTTATATCACAAGCCTTTGGCTGTTGTTTATGAAAGCATTGCTCAAATTAATTCCAATAATCTTTCTTTTAAAGTGTTTGAACTGTTATGGGAAGTGACCTGAGTTAACGGTCTTTACAAAAAGGTAAAATAGACACTGACCACTGGATAAGTGTAATTTCAGTCTACTTTCTACTCTTCTACTCTTTCTGTCCTACCTTCCCTTCACTCAGGACTAATTTCCGAGTAAACTATTGTCTCCTCTCCAGATGACTCTTCTACAGTGCCCTCTACCTGTAGGGTAGAGCCATCAAGCTGTGTGACTATGTAATGTGTCCCCTCATCATTGACGATAACTTGAGTAAGACCCTCCTTCATCATTAGCTGACTGGCTGCAAACTGTAGCACCTCCTGCATTTCCTCAGATGTGTGCTCATGGGTAGAACCCAGTATTTCAGTCACCACTCCCACTGATTCCATTCCCTCATACATCTGCTCTTCACTCTGTTTTTCTGTTTGAGAGATCTGACTTTTAGCCTCTTCTGAGATTGGTTTTGACACAGTTGCACAGGTAAACGCTCCCTCTCTAACACTATCCTGTTGCCCAGACTCTGTAACAGCACAAAGCAAAGCATCCAAAGCAGACTCAGATAAACTGTTGGCACCACCCTCCCCTTCCTGTCTAGTTTTCTTTACAGTCTCTCCAGAGGAATCCACAAGCACATAACGGGTGGTGGTAGCCGGAATCTGGATCTTCCCTCCACCAAGCTGGGCCTCCACTGAGGACACCTCCTGCCCAGAAGAGATTAGCTGCCCATCCTCAGTGATGTGCAGCACCTCAGCCACTTGACTGGACATGGCTAAGGTCTGCAAAGTGGCAGCAGCTGACTCTTCCAGGGCCTGATTGATGGCCATCTCTCCCCCACCATAGCCCTGAATGATGATGACCTGTTGAACTGTCTCTGAGCCTTGTTTGGTTTCATCAGGGGTAAATGTAGCCTCTGCTTGCACAAAGGATGCCCCCTGTCCCTTCAGGCGACACTCAAAAGACTTGGACACAATTCCTGCCACAAACACAGGAGACAAAAGCAAAACACGGACATTAAACATTTTCTTATAGCTCAATATGACTTGGAGGACTCAATATGCTTTATGGGGGACTGAGCTGTCAATTAGTGCTATGAAAAGTGAGATTTTAATGCAGTTTAGGCAGCAAGAAATCTATTATGGCAACAATATTCTTATATAAATGCAAATAACTTTTTAAGGGTCAGAGCAAGTGGTTACACATGAGACTGAGCTGATATTTCTTAACCTAAAGCTTCTGACAGCAGGGGCAGACTGGCCATCTGGCAGACAGGGCATTTTCTCGGTGTGCTGGCGTACTTTTTGGGCTGATATATCTCATACTATTTTTGTTTGATTGCCCCATAAAACTTGTATATTGACGGCCCATCCTTGCATATTCTGGCCATGAGACATTTGATCAGCAGCCCATTGGTTCTTTTCTTAATTGACATTGGGCTGGCCCAATCCCATCTTTAAACAATTTCCTGTGCGAGCGTGCTGCGTCAGTGTGCATCTGTTCAAATAGTTCCGAGAGGGATGGAGAAGAAATGCAAGGGAGGGGCAGAGAAACCGCTTTAAAAAAGAAACAGTCTCGTCAGACAGACACAGTGAGGAAGATAGAGAGAGAGATGAGGGAGAAGTGAGTGTAGAGTCTGCGGTAAGCAGACTGCTTGCACTAAGTCTATGAAAGTGATAAGTGTAGATATTGCTTGATAAAACTTAAAAACACAAAATTGTGGCGATAACAACACTGCAATACAATAATCACACGCTTTGCTCTGCGGCTAAGTGAGTTTGGCTTGTTACATTTATGAGCACGGGTGTAGGTAGCTATCACACTATAAACTCTCAGTGTTGAGTTACAATTGGAGTTTATTGTCATTTCAGCCATATACAGGTACATAGTGAAACGAGACAACGTTTCTCCAGACCAAGGTGCCTACATAAGACAAACACTAAACATCACAGACATACAGGGCTACATAAATTAAATAAAGTATATACATAAAGTGCACAAGTGCAAAAACATGTGCAGACAGCACAAGATGGTGTAACAATTGTAAACATAAGTGTTAAGTGTAAACATGGGTAGCATAGTTTTGGCAGCCAGATGTGCAAAAAGTGCAAAAGAAGGGTGGGGAATGCCCAGTTGTGTGTGTGTATATATATATATATTAGGTTTTTGTGTGTGTGTGTGATCCTTCATTCCAGTTTTACTGACTATTGAGGAGCCTGATGGCATGGGGAAGAAAGCTATTGCCCAGGCTGGTTGTGAGGGTCGAATGCTACAGTACCGTCTGCCAGCAGTAGCAGGGTGAAGTGTGTATGGGAGGGGTCATCCACAATGCTGATGGCTTTGCAGATGCAGCGTGAGGTGTATATGTCCATGATGGAGGAAAGAGAGACCCCGATGATCATCTCAGCTGTCCTCACTACCCGCTGAAGTGTCTTGTGGTCCGAGACGGTGCAATTCCCAAACCAGGCAGTGATGCAGCTACAGAGGATGCTCTCGATGGTCCCTCTGTAGAATGTGGTGAGGATAAGGGGTGGAAGATGTGCTTTCCTCAGTCTTCGTAGGAAGTATAAGCACTGCTGGGCTTTCTTGGTTATGGAGCTGGTGTTGAGCAACCAGGTGAGGTTCTCCGCCAGGTGAACACCAAGAAACTTGGTGCTCTTGACAATCTCCACAGTGGAGCCGTCTATGTGCTGGGGGATGATTGTGTTAAAAGCTGAACTGAAGTCTATGAACAGCATTCGAACATATGTGTCCTTATTGTCCAGGTGTGTGAGGGCCAGGTGGAGGGTGGTGGTGATGGCGTCACAGGCAGGTGATGTTGTCCTGTAGTTGGTGATGGCCTGGATGCCCTGCCACATGCGCCATGTGTCTTTGTTGGTCTCGAAACGGTTGTGGATTTCCTGAGCGTGTGTGTGCTTTGCCTTCCTGATACCCCTGGACAGGTTTGCCCGTGCTGTTCTTAGGGCCGCTCTGTCACCTGCTCTGAAAGCGGAGTCTCGGGTCTTCAGTAGCGCACGCACCTCTGCAGTCATCCATGGTTTCTGGTTGGAGCGTGTGGGGATGGTCTTGGAGACGGGGACGTCATCAATGCACTTGCTGATGTAGCAGGTCACTGATGTTGCGTATTCCTCCAAGTTGGTGAAGTCAGTGTGTTCAAAACAGTCCTGAAGAGCAGAGATGTCTCCTGCTGGCCAGGTTTTCACCAGCTTTAGAACCAGTTTTGAGCGTCTGACTAGCGGTCTGTATGCTGGGATCAGCATACCAGAGATGGTCTGAGTAGCCGAGGTGAGGGCAGGGCTCCGCATGGTACGCGCTGGTTGTGTAAACAAGATCCAGCACGTTCTTCCCTCTCATTGCAAAGTCCACATACTGATGGAAGCACTGACTTAAGATTTGCATGATTGAAATCTCCGGCAACAATAAACAGTCCGTCGGGGTTCGATTTCTGCAGCTCACTAATAGCCCCATACAGTTCACAGAGCGCGTCTTTTACATTTGCACTGGGGGGAATGTATACACCGATTATGAGAACAATGGTAAATTCCCATGGTTAATAAAAAGGTCTGCATCTAACAGTCACAAACTCCACCAGCGATGAGCAGTAACTAGAGACTAGCACTGAGTTCTTGCACCATTCCGTGTTGATGTAAACACACAATCCACCGCCGTGAGCTTTACCACACAGAGCTGTGTTTCTGTCAGTACGGAACAAAGCCAGCCCGTCTAGCTGAATGGTGGCATCCGGAACTCTGTCGCTGAGCCACGTCTCTGTAAAAACAAGACGCAGCAGTCTCTGAACTCACGCCGTGTAGTTTGCTGAAGTCGGATGTAATCCAATATATTGTCCAGGGAGCAGACATTGGAGAGCAGGATTGACGGGAGAGTGTGTGAGCTAGCGTTTGTTTTTAGCCTAGCACTGACCCCCGCCCTTATGCCGCACTTCCGCTTTCTCGCGCACCACTTGCGTCATCCCCTTCCTCGGTCATCGGCATCAGGCAACATCGAGGGCTGGAGGCTTGGTCCCCGCAGCAAGCAGAGATCGCGTAGCTCCTCCAGCAGATCATCATGCAGAGTGGCTGTAGCGTATTTCCTGCATTTCGTAAATAACTGGCGGTTGTATACACGAACACTGGTAGCATCGATGTCCATGCACCGTTGGAGGTTGACCAAAACAAACAAAAAGCACCATTTTGTATCCGGAGCGGCCGCTGCGCACTACCGTCACGCCGCCATCTTGGATTAAGGAGTTGAGTTTGAGTTAAAAGTTTTCAGTTTTTTTAAACTGTCTCTAATATGTCGCTTTATTGAAATTGGAAAAAATATTTTCATTATTTGTTAATCAGCATTAACAGTCTGCTGGCAGTATTTTTGTTCCTTATTTATTATAGACTGTAGAGTGAATATATTGTGTATTTTAGGACCTAACAAATGTCCAAAATGTTTATGGACAATAAAGAAACAAAACTGAGACACCCACAAGGCTGTATTTGTTTATTTATTTATTTAACAACTTTTTATCCATTTTCTATATGGTATTGTTATACCAATGCAGCTTTGTGTGGCTCTTTTTTAGAGAATAATAATACTGTACCTGATTGCATGTTAACAAAAACTCACCCCATTGTCCCTCCTCATGTCTTTTTGAGCCAGGTTGAGATAGTGTTCCCAGAAGAGGAGGAAAGTGTCAGTAAGAGAGAGAAGAGTGTCAGCGAGACAGCGTGTCAGCAAGATAGAGAGGAGAGTGTCAGCAAGCGAGAGTGTCAGTGAGAGAGAGAGCAGGGACTCCCTGTTCTCAATGACTATTCAATGCTATAGTATGGAAAACAGTGATCATCTTATCAACAATTTATCATGTTTCTTTTCTTTCTCCCTCAAACACACAGACACACACAAGGATGTGTGCCATAGCTTGTTTTACGGTTCATCTATGTGGATAATATAGTTTTATTGTATTAATAAATTACATTTTCTGGAAGTATTTAATGTGTCAACTTTGACTCTTTTCTATCATATGGCTTTAGTTCTTTTATGGACTATGAGTTGGTATACATATCCAAGGGTGCGCTAAGATTGTGGTATTTGTGATTGCATGTAGTGGGCCGTTCTAGGCCATAATGCCAGGGCCGATTTTTTTGTTGCAGTCCAGCCCTGTCTCCCAGTAAAACATTTTGCCATGGGTGCTGTGGAGTGATCTGAACAACAGGTGATCTTAGGGTTGGAAACTGAAAATCTGTTCTTATTACTGGAATCCTAACACAGGTTTTAAAGTCAAAAACAGAAATCAGAAATTAAAAGTGTGGGCTGGTTTTAAAAGACCATATGGCTATATATAACACCTGTGACAAAAAGACAAGACATCAATCAGCTTATCCCTGCTTGATACAAATAAGTAACTAATTAACATGGATTTCAAATATTGTCTATTTTTTTATAATGTTATTAATAAAGAACTGTTAAGGGAATCATTAAGGAAGCATCAGAACCAGACCTGGAAACCTGCTTACCCAACCCTAGGTTTTGCAACATGAGCTGTGAGCTGAGGATTTTAGTATGACTGCAATTCTGTTTTAACATCCAGTAAAATGTATTAGAATTCATATTAAAACAATAAAGGATATTGACTGAGGCAAAACTACACTGTGATCTTGATGAGATTGGAAAAATAGAAAGAGAAACAAAAAGATGACAGACGGATAGACAGCCAGATAAAGCACAACACAAAAAGACAGAATGAATACCTGCATGCAGATAAGCCAAATCTGGGTTTTCAATTTCAGGATGGATCTCTTTAAGATGGTTTCTGAAGTCCATTGGTGCATTGGTAGCATAGCTGCACATGGAGCAGTTATACATCATCACCCCCTCATGCTTGCCTGTGTGAAGAATGTGCTTACGAATGTTCTCTGCGCAGTTAGATCTGATAAAAAAAATTTAAAGTACACATTTTATAAGTTAAGAAAAAGAAAGACAGAGCAGACATTTTTGTCAATTCACATGATAGATGACAGGTTTCATATTAAACCAGACATGCCTTTCCAGCTTAAGCCTGGATCACACTGTGCGATTTTGCAGACTAAAAGCTGGTATGAGGACCTAAGGTGCTTTGTATGGTTAATTTAAACTCTTAGGGCCCTCACAATATAGAACGTATTCAGTATATCAGATATCCCTTATCTGATGAAACAGAGGAGAAAAGTCAAAGAGTACCGCTCAATATTTACAAATTTTAACCTGTTCAGCCACCCCCCATTCAGTACAAACAATGAAAATGACATACCCACACTAAAATGTTTGCAGATCATAAACAATGTGACCTAAAGACACCATTGTGCTATTTTCTGAAAGAAAACTTGGGACATTATTGTCCAAGTGTCAGAACACAAGCAAAAAAAAAAATCGTATAAATGTTACCGTTATAAATATTAAGGCCTGCCCCAGATGCTGTGACACATTGGCACAGAAAACATCAGGAGCACCCGGGGTTAAATTAAAGTGTGTGGGGTTAAATTGAGGTTAAATTTAACCCGGGGTTAAATTTGTGTGGAATGTGTGTGGAGAGGACCAGCCTGCCTTGGCACAAACATCACTTAGAAGTGCCCCCTTGACAGTGTTATAGATGTCTTACCCCACTGGCTTGAGCGGTGGAAATAGATCCTCAAAGCTCTAACTGAACACAATAAGTGAAGCCTTTTCTGTTCTGGTGACTACAGCAAAAGACAGAAGGCCTGAAACACCTGAACAGGGGTCGAGAATACATCTGGTGATTTATATATGAGATCACTGTGGTGTTGTCCTTCCAGACTAGAATCTGTTGGCTGTTGAGATGTGGAAGAAAGTGCTTCAATGCCACTGCCCTTATTTACAGGCAATTTATGTGCCAGGAGAGATAAGGGCCCTCCCACAGACCATGGACTGGGTGGCCATCAAGAACCGCATGCTATCCATGTGTCCATTATGAGAATCTTCAATGGGACTGCGCTCCTAGAGTGGGACCCAACGTGAGAAACTGGGAGCCACACAGAAAGGGTATTAAAGCTCTCTGCGTTTAACCCTCACCATCTTTCGTGGGTGGTTTTTGAGATGAAACCCGTTTTTCTTTAGCCATAACTGAAATAGTCTCAAATTGGGAGTCCACGTCACATAAGATGACCACAGGGGTCCCACAGGGATCAGTTCTTGCTCCTATTCTCTTCTCGATACACAGTTTCTCTAGGTGCAGTCATTAAAGCACATGGCTTCTCATACCACTGTTATGCTGATGACACACAGCTTTACTGTTTATTTCAGCCAGACGACCCCACCATTGCTTCACAGATCTCCGCTTGCCTCTCAGACATCTAAGCCTGGATGAAAAAATGGCACCTTCATCTTAATATTAGCAAGACAGTACTTCTGATAATCCCAGCCAACCCATCACTTCAATACAACTTCACAGTTCAACTTGGTCCATCCACTCTTACACCTACTCGGTCCATTAGAAACCTCGGGGTGGTGTTTGATGACCAGCTGAAAATTACTTCACACATTGCAACTATCTCTCGGTTATGCAGGTATATGCTCTACAACATCAGGAAAATCAGACCTTTCCTGTTTGAGCACGCAACACAACTCCTAGTCCAGGGACTGGTAATATCAAGGCTGGACTACTGCCTTTCAGCCAATGCAACCAAACCTCAAATGATTCAGAATGCTGCAGCATGTCTGGTCTTCAATCAACCAAAAAGATCCCATGTCACACCTCTACTGACCTAACTCCACTGACTACCTGTAGCCGCCCACATCCAATTTAAAATCTCTGACACTTGCCTTTGGGATAGTCACCGGAACCTCTCCCTCCTACCTCAAGTCACTCCTCCAGACATATGTCCCCTCCCGCCAGCTATGGTCAGTTAATAAGGGACGTCTAATCGTTCCCCCACAACAAGGTACCAGATCAAGCTCTAAAACGTTCACCTGTTCTGTTCCTTTGTGATGGATTGAACTCCCAGCCTCTGCCCGAGCTGCTGAGACCATTATTACCTTCAAAAAACAACTGTTTCGCAGACATCTGACCAATCCCTAATGCTCTGATTCACTTCCTACAAAAAAAAACTTCTGTTTATCCTGTCTCTAGTAACAGTATAGTTCTAGTCTTCCAAAACCTTTCCAGAAGAATCCAGAAATAAAATAAGTTCCTCACAGGAAACAAGTTCCCACACAGTCCAGTAGAATATGTTTAATGAAAAGTAGATTTTGCAAGATGATTTTCCCCTGACAGTAAAAATGTGTCTTGAGTCTCCTATCTGGCATGTGTCTAAATTACTTGATCTCACCTATTATTAAAAGGGAATATTTGTTTTATTTTAACATCAAGCTTTCATCAACATCAAGTAATTTGTTGTTTAAGCACTGACGCCATTCTGA
>JAZGTJ010004019.1:0-22414 GCA_036877575.1 Botia almorhae
CTGCATATATCTGTGTTTTTATAATGTTAATCATTGTCTGGTTAAGTAAATTCTGAAAACTGGTGTCTGTTTATGCTTTATTTTTAAAGAATCTTTAAACTTTAGTTTTTTATGAGACATATTTTCTGTTTTTTGGCTAATACAAAAATACAGTACGAATATCACACTGTATCAAATAGCACTAACAATTTTTGGTTGTCAGAACATTTCCCTAATGTCATTAAAAGTAATTAAAAACATTAAAAAGTTATTTTGAGGCATGTTTTAGGAATGTCCCAAAAACATCCAGTTTTTAGATGCTGTATTAATATTTCTGTCTGGTTAAAAGAACATCATATAAATGTTATATAAACATTTTTAGTAAACATTTTTCAAACATTCCATCAACAACTTAGGAATACATTTTTGAGCCTAATGTTAAAAAAGTTCTAATGTTACTGCAAGAACAGTTTTGATAACTTAGAGAGAACTTTAGAAGAGCATTAGCCAATGTTCTGAGAACGTTCCCTGTTAGTGGGAAATCTAAAAAAACTAAATCAACAGCTTGACCATGGCCATATCACTGACCTCTTGTTTAAGATTTGGGCTGCGTTTCTCAAAAGCATCCTCAAAAGGATTTGTCTATATCCAGATTGTGTTGAAGTGCACAGTAATTCCCCAACACGTGGATTTTTTTGTTTATAGTTGGCGTTAACTGCTTGAATGTTCTTCATTTTTTCTGGAGCAGGATATACGCCCACCAGGACTCGGAATTCTCCATTTGGAACGCCAAACACTGGAGCACAAAACCAGACATTCGTACCAGATGTAGTTTATTGTGAATACAAAGTAGACCTGTTATTGCAAAACTCCTCTGTTCTTGGCAGGAGTTGCGCTGTTCAGAGCAAGATCCCTGTGTCAGCTTTAGTGCGCATTGACTGAGATCTGAATAGAGTGAGAAATTTTAATTAAACTAGCTTCACCTCCCAGAGTTTATATTCTAGTCAGCGTCTGTAGTGAATACTCGGAGTATTTAGAAACCTTAAGTTTGGCATTAAACAAAAATAAATAAATGTTATGGAAAAAAGTGTCTTGACTGACTGTGTATGTCATTATACGAATCATTAAAGGCTGAGAGATATTTTTTGTCTTCAACTGAATTCTGGCTATCTAGCTATCTTAAACAAAAGAGGTCTGTACTGTTGATGGATGAGTGGGTGGAGGGTCTTCTCTTTGCTCCTTTACCATGAGAATTACAACAGATGGACCCCCAGCTCCACTGATGGATAAGTCGTGGTGTAAGTTTGTTGCATCCAGTTTGTTGCTACTCTTTGCGATTGTCTCTGTTTTACTTCTCACTGTACATATAAATGACATGAAAGAACCCCCAGAATACATGGTAAGTTATTAATTCTATATGCTGCTGTTTAGATATTTAAACACATTTATGCATGAATGAAAATACTTGAAATGAACATTAACAACAAGCGTGATTCTATTTTCTTAAAACTATGCACGTTCATTTTGGCACCGTTAGTTTTGGAAGGCATGATTTTGGTGGAGGGAGGAACCCTCATCTCACCCTTAAACGATAAAACGTGCTTCTGAAAAACATTTTTGAGCTAGACACAATCCTGTAGCCACGGCGATACAATATTCCTCACATACTGTAGCAGATTCCGGGTACAAAAATGTCATTTTGTTGCTATTGAGAACCGTGTAACAAATGCTAACTCAAAATAAGCTAGTCATATCAGACAGGTCCGTTCCGAGAATTGTATCTCCAAGAATGTGTTATTATAAGACAACAGGTACAAATCATCTCATGGGAGCTTACTGTACCTGTTCTTCAGGGAACCACACAGTACAAACATGCAGAACAATATGTACTGTGTATGTACATACAAATAGCCTTGGGAGAACGTACTGAACAATGAGGTTTCAGTTCACTACAAGTTTGGGAAAAGAAGGATTAAGATGACATATAGCTACCCACTTCCTCGATATTATTACTGTACTTTGTAAATACATAACTTTCTATCAAGAAATTTCTACTTGATATACTGTATATAGTCTATATATTTCCAGTCTATATATATATATATATATATAGCCTATATATATCCAATCTTCTGGAAGTGCAGTTTAACAAGTATTAATATAAATTGTGGTCTGTGGAACATTCTGGTGCAGGATCACCATGGTGATGTTTCTCTGTCCCACTGCAGTATGGGATTGTGCTAGATGCTGGTTCTTCACACACAGCCATGTACATCTACAGATGGCCAGCAGACAAGCTGAACGGCACAGGCGTGGTCACCCAACACAGCGAATGTCATGTCAAAGGTCAAAGTTTGATCTGATCGACCACAGATCCAGCTAACAGGGAACGTTCTTAAAATGCTGGCTAACATTCTGCAAATGTTCTCTTAAAGTTATTCAAAATTTTCTTGCAGAACTTTTTTTATTTCATGTATATCAATAACATTATTCTTAAGTTGTTAGTGGAACGTTTTAAAAATGTTACAGAATTAAAGTTTAAATAACGTTCTTATAACCCAGCAATAATGTTAATGTAACATCTAAAAACAGGACATTTTGAACGTTCCTTGAACTTTCAAAATAACATTTTTAATGTTTTTGTTACTTATTGGAAACGTAACAGAAACATTCTTACAACTTAAAATTGTAAGCCGGGGATCAGTGGCATTTCACACAGACAAACGTTCAAAGCAAACAACAAACACCAAATTTCAATAGAGATTAAATGGCTAGGCTAAATGTTATATTCTGTGTTTTCATTTATTTGAGACTCTCGAGGGTGGCAAATGTTTCTGCATCATTTAAGTACAGTACGTAATTAATATGATTATGTGTTGTTGTTCAGTATGTTACGAACATATTGTTCAGGTGTGTCCCTCTGGTGCAGGTGGGGGAATCTCGGGTTATGCTGGGCAGCTGGGTGCAGCCGGCCGCAGCCTGGAGCCATGCTTAGAACAGGCCATGAGGGACATACCGTCTGAGAGACATCGCCACACCCCTGTGTATCTAGGAGCTACTGCTGGCATGAGACTTCTGAAGTGAGTGTTTTTTGTGTGGGTGTTTTCACACACAAAACGGTTTCCATCCATCGTTGCTCTGCATGAAGTTTCATGCATCCAGTAGCCACAAAAGAAGAAAGATTTTAAAGAAGGATAACACAAACCAAATATTTTTAGAATAAATGTATTGCTTAAACGATTACACAATATATATATTATTTAAAATCACTGTCAAACGTAGTGTTAACGATGAATGATGACCATCAACTGTAGGTAAACCGCAAGTCGCATCTGTGTCCACATTTGCATCCACTAAATTTACCTGGCAACCAGCTGGTTAACAGGGAGCACACAAAAGTAAAACCACCTGCCCAAGGCATAAATCTTGCCCTTACATTTTTATCTCTCTGTTTTCAGCATTACCAGCCCTGAGAAATCAGCTCGCGTTCTTCAGGAAGTGGGACAAAAAATCAAATCTTTTCCTTTTAGCTTTAGTGGAGCTGTTATTTTGAGTGGTCAAGAGGAGGGGGCATACGGCTGGGTTACTGTGAACTACCTGCTTGAAAACTTCATAAAGGTTATTTTTAATGCATCGAGATAATGCTCGTTCCTTTACACTGTTCATATGTTAATCGTACTTGAAAAATGTGTCACTTATTAAATAACCCACGTTTTGACACTTTCTACCGATCAAGTCGCTTAACTGATTGCGCCCTCTAGCGGCCCCGTTATATCATTGGTCGCGTCTCTTTATTGTGTAGTATGGCTATGTGGGACGGTGGCTAAACTCTGGCAAAGAAACAGTGGGAGCGTTGGATTTAGGTGGAGCTTCCACCCAAATCACTTTTGAAACTCCGGAGACGATTGAAGACAGAAGCAGCCGTATGAATTTGCGTCTCTACGGACAGGAATATTCCCTCTACACGCATAGTTACCTGTGCTATGGTAAAGAGGAAGCCTTGCGCAGGATTCTGGCCTACCTGGTAAAAGTATGAATATGAATCACAATACAAGATTTTAATGTATTTTTCTATTATTGCATTTACAGTGTCATTTACTTTAATGTCAAGACATTTAATGTCATAAATGTTTAGTCACAGGACAATTCGAGCATTGTGTACCATCCCTGCTACCCATCTGACTTTACTGATGACCTTCAGCTGGAGAAAGTGTTTGACTCACCTTGCACGTCATCATGGCGACCCAAGATTTATAACCCGCATTCTTGGATCAGAATACAAGGCACTGGTGATTACCGAGGCTGCCTGGACAACACCTCAGAAATATTCTCCTTCCATCAATGTCCGTTTACTCAATGTTCCTTCAATGGAGTTTTCCAACCCAACATCAGGGGTGGATTCATGGTGAGAGACACTTGTTCCTGTAGCTCAGCTGGTAGAGCGTTGTGTTAGCAGCGCAAAGGTTGTGGGTTCGATTCTGACAAAAATGTATAACTTGAATGAAATTAGTAGAGTAGAATTAATACATATAATATGTATAACACATATAATAATATGAATAGAATTTATTTTGTGCTGGTAGTTGTATAACATCGAAATAACTGGAAAATATGTAGCTTTAACAGCTATTATTATGTAATTGTCTTAATCTTTTCTATCTTTAGGCCTTCTCTGCTTTTTTTTTCACTCACACTTTTCTCCAGAGAAGCACAGGGATTGAAATCAGCACGTCTGCTCAGCTGCAAGAAGCTGCGCAGGCCGTTTGTAAGATGACCATAGAGGAGGTATAACCTGTGAGTGTATGTGACAGAAAATGTGATATACACTCTGTAACTCGCTGCCTTGCAGCACAGCCGTGTAAACATGTTCTGTAAATATTGAACATCTATATTTTCATTTCAGATGAACGGGAAAGCTCCTGACTTAAACAAATACCTGAAGGAATATTGCGCCGTCGCCGTGTATATTCAGGTGCTAATGCTCAGAGGTTATAGATTTGATGAGCGCTCCTTCCAAGATGTAGCTTTCCAAAAAAAGGTGAGTTCATCAAGTGGCGCACAGAATTACTCACCTGAATACATTTACGCATTTGGCAGACGCTTTTATCCAAAGCGACTTACAGTTCATTCAAGTTATACATTGTCAGTGCTTGTGTTCCCTGGGACTCGAACCCACAACTTTTGTGTTGTTAGCGCAATGCTCTACCAACTGAGCTACAGGACTACAGAGTTACTTACTGTATTAATGGAACTTCTGGTGTCCGCTTCACTTTGTTACAGGCAGGTGGCGCTTCAGTGGGCTGGGCATTAGGGTATATACTCAGTGTAAGCAGTCTTTTGCCAGAGGAACCTGTGTGGATCAGAAAGGGCCTGTATCCTGGAGCATGGATCGGCCTGCTTCTTCTCCTAACCCTGCTCCTTGTTGCCACCTTCTGCTACATGGCTCTCCTAGTCTTTTGGAAAAAAAGGGGTGATGGAGGGGTCTCATAGTCCACCACCACTGGGCCCCGGGGAGATGGGGCCCACCCAAAAGTTTAAAAAAGACTCTTTTTCTAAGTCTGCTCATACAAATGATAACATTGGTTAACACATTTATACCATTAGTTATAATATTACATACAGAGTTTTACTGTTGACTGCCCAGTATGTGGTTACTTGTCATATCATATATAAAAAGTTAACCTAAACACAAGAAATGACAAGTTGTTCGTTTTGGTGACCCATCTTACATGAAACTTCTTGAAACCCAGAATATTTTTCAATGCAATGTATAGGTAAAGTGTGTGTTCTCTGTATAGTTTACATTTTCTTCATTTTCTCAATAAAAAACTTTCTGATGTAATCAACACGCTTTCTGTATAAGTTCACCTATATATTCAGTTAATGTGCAGTTAAAAATACACCAAGAAAATCTGACCTGCTATAAGGAATGGAATCAATAAAAGTCAATAATTTACTAATACTGAGTGCTGCATACATAAAGTATATGAGGGTTATTTATGTATGTATGATGTTTATTGTACACAAAGGTGACGTTGTACGTAAGGTTGCATGAGAAAACACCAGCAGATGGCAGTAAGCAACATCGCGGTCCCGTTAATGACGCCCGTAAAGAAACGCGATACTACTGCGCATGCTCAGATCGTCTCACGTTATAGCTTCACGTTTACCATGTTGAAGACATTTAAATTTTAGCCCGTCTTTCTGTAGTTTTGGTGTATTTTAAAATGTCCCAAGCTAGTGCATCGTGTCCTCCGCAGTGTGCGGAAACAGACAATAACAAAAATACAGATGATAACAATCCAGAAACAGTACAAAACACTATTACCAATAATTCTCAGGTTGAAGAAGGTGAGTCCATAAACTGAAACCCTTCACAAACTTTCAATACAGACATCTGGGCGATATTTGCATCGTGTGTGTGTGTTTGAGTTGTTTGAGATGAGTTTATGGGTGTTGATTAGCAAGCTTAGCAAGCAAGCAAGCAAACAAACAAGCTAGGCTAGGCTGTATTAGCACCCATTATTCACCCCAAATAACCACCACAAAATCCCTTTAAAACTCATTTTGATGTAATATTCAGTCATTTATCAATGTGTACCGTGGAGATAAAAACATAATTCACAAAACATAGGTTTAATAAGTGATACAAACCTTAAATGGGTTAATTTGTCGATTAAGCCAACGGGTTAATGGCTTAATTCTACGATTTAACAATAACGCAGCAATTTATAAAATAAATTTACTCCCATAACAGGTTATTTTCAATTTCCTAAAACGTAGCAGTTAATATATGGCAGTTTCAAACGTTTCAGCTGCTGTCTTTAAATAAGGCATGGATCATTTCTGACAGATAATGACTTTCTGTGTCAATTTTTTGTGTATGGGATATAGGGTATGTAAGCCCTCATGCACTTTTAAATTATTGTATTTGTCACTTAGTTTACTAGTTAATCTGTACGACTAGATTATTCCTAATGGTAGGAAGTTGGTTTAGTATCCACAAACGGACAGCAGATTAACAAAACCAAATCAGTTTAGTATACAGTTAACCATTGAAAACCACATTTTGGTCAAATGTCTAAATTTTGAGCATTGAAAGTTTTAAATATAGTTTTATGTTTTAAAAAAATGATAGTTTATTGAATAGTGGTCTGTTGTAATAGATATATCAGTGTTTCAACAGTATTCATGACAAAACACATGCCAGTCATCTATTTTAACTGCTAATATATTTTAATTGTTTATTTACTTCCCAAAGAAACCACAGTTTTTATGTATGATTTAATAATGTTTTATTTAAAGCAATAATTAATTTGGAACCGTTCCACCAGCACCGAAACCTATTACAACAACACACAACCACTTTACCAGTCCAAAGATTGCTGTATTGTTGCTAATTATTCAAACCACATTCACTTAAGTGGTTTTCATTAATTAGTCATGAATAAGAAAAATGAATGCATGCATAAGTTGCGCCTTTTTCTTGCACGTGAGTACAGTGAATATCTGTGTAGATTGTTTGTACAGGCTTTGTGTCTTGTGACAATCATTGCATTTAATGCAGTGCAACAACTTATGTAATAATGGATTCGTTCAGCTCATGTTTCACAAACGATGCCCATTATGCGTGACATTAACCCACCGTTTGCCAGTAGTTCCTTTTTTTTACTTTTTTAAAGCATTACTGTATGCATCTCATTACATGTAAAAGTCTGTTTGTGATCCTGAACGCTTTGCTTATTGGTGTGACCTATTTATTTGTTTATTAGATGCCATTGATACCCACATCAGCGGGTCATGCTACATTACACAAAATTAGGCTGTGCGTATAACAGTAAAGCGGTTGTTTCTCCGCTCCTGTGTCTAAATATTCAGTCTCTTTGTATTGCAGCGTGGCAGAGGGATCTTCTCAAAGGCCTGCTGACTGATAACTTCTGTCACGTGTGTGAAGCAACTCTGCTGTTCGAGACCCAGAGAATTGCTCATTATGAGGTTTGTGTACCAATATTTCTACTGAGAAAAATCTGTGTTCATGCAACGTTAAAAAGCATTTCAGCGTTATCTTCTGTTTCTAGGGCAAGAAACATGCTCAGAGGGTCAGGCTCTACCTGCAGAACAGGAAAGCTGAAAGATCTATACAAAGCCAGGAATGCAGAAGCTCTTTGGTAAATGATGAATTGCACAGCAAGACAGTTCAGTTTACATTAAAGAAATCGTTCACCCGAACATTAAAATACTGTGTTTATTTACTCACCACTGGACTTTGGCAGCCTGTATGACTTTCTTGCTTCCATTAGTCACAAAGGATTTTTTTACAGCAGAATGTCCAAATTGCTCTACAGCAGAATGTTCCTTAAGCAAGATATTTGCTAAATATTAACTTAAACTTCAGTCTTATTCACTTACATTTACATTTATATATTCAGGAGACGCTTTTATCCAAAGCGACTCCCAAATGATTACAAATGCATTTAGCTGTTAGGGCATACAGACAAGTTTATGATGTCGTCATGGTCATTATTGTGCTTTTTGGAGAGTGACAACCACTAGTCCCCATCCACTTTTAAAATGATCATTTGGTCTTCTTTGGAACAAATGAAGTCATATAGGTTTGTAAATGGTGACAGAATTTTGAAGCGAACCGTCTCCTGTTTTTCAAAGCGAAATGACTTCTGTTTCCACAGAGAGGTCTCTCGGCAGACCCCAAGAAGTTCTGTGAGCTGTGTAACATGGTGTTCAGCTCCCCCACTGTTGCCAGGTCTCACTATGAGGGCAAAGTTCATGCCAAGAACATGAGAAAAAACAACCCTTCACCACATGGAAGTAAGTAACATCAGACTGGGATCTGTCGTTTGGTTCTTCACTTTGGTGGACAACACCTCTCGTAAACGGCTTTCAGTCTACTCCAACTTTTGCTTCCAGCAGGTTCAGCACCTGTTTTAGGAGCCACATCTCCTGCGGTTCTTACAGCAGAGCTTGCTGAACAGAATCCGATTGGTCAGGAGCAGAAGGACAGCTCGGCCAATCAGGAGGTCAACGTTAACGACCCCAACAAGTACTGTATGTTGTGCAGCGCTTCCTTCAACAACCCTGTGGTTGCTCAGCAACATTACAGCGGCCGAAAGCATCAGAGGAATCAGAACCGACAGCAGATGCTGGACCAGTTTGGAGATCAGTCTGAGCATGGTAGGTGTTCTCATACACCATTCTCCACTACACTAGATGCTGTTTTTAATTCATTTGTTGTTCGAGTTGTGTTGGAGATGTACGCTATGAGAAACAGCATATTGTATGCATTGATTGTGTTTTATCTTAACTAACTGTATGTTTTGATTTCTGGCATCTCTGTTGACAGTGAGCTCCTTGACCTGTCCCATATGTTGCATGACCTTCACTTCAATAGAAATGTACCAGGCACACATGCAGGGAAACAAGCACTATGTCAAGTGAGCTACACTCATTTACTTCAATTCTTATTGGCTATTTCATCAGATGTCTCATTTGGTTGTAGCTACTGTCGTAGTTTAGTTTGGTCTTGCTGACACAGTAGAAACAGCAGAAGTTTAAACATTTACATTTGTGTTTCAAAAACCTGAAAGTGAACATAAAATCGAATTTCATTCTGTTTATGAATACATTCCTGATTTTATTGTGCAAATGTCATATAAAATAGGGCTTGCACATATATATCTGGCTGGCTCTATTCTGGTATGTCGCACGTGCTTCATGCGATCCAGTCATGTCTCATCTTACATGTTTACTGAGTGAATATGGTCTTTTTATGGTCTTTGTATGGTCTTTCATGGTCTTCATTCATCTTGGCTTCCAGAGAGAAGAAGGTAATGGAGTTATGTCACTCTCAGAAGAAGGTGTACGACTCCTATCAGGATGAGCTGGCCGACTACATTCAGGTGCAGAAGGCCCGGGGCCTGGAGCCCAAGGCGGGGTCAGGCCCTGTGGGCCAGACAAGCAAGAGTTTGAATGAGATAAAGAAAGAAAGTCCACCAGCAGGAGACATGATGCCCCATCCTGTCCTGATGCCACACCGTCCTCCACCAGCTGGTTTCCATCCGCCACAGTGGCATCCACAGTTCCAATCTCAGGTCAATGATTTTGCCTTCAGAATGAGAGTCCCTGCCCCACACTATCAGGGGGGATATATGCCCCACCCCCCTCATCCATTCATACCCGGTCAGTTATTTAAAGGAGGGCGGAGCCCTGACTCAGGTAGCTCCTCCTCCTTTTCAGACTCCTCCTCTTATACCAGCAGCAGCAGTAGTGATAGTAGCAGCAGTTATGAAAAAAGAAGACAGAGGAAGATGAGAAAGGAAAGGAAGAAGAGGCGGTACCAGGAAGACGAGTGTGATACGGACGGGAGAAGAAGGGAGGAGGAGGAAGAACAAGGGGAAAGAAAAAGGAAGCAGAAGGGAGACAGGAGGGAAAGTGTAGAGAGAGAAGAAATGAGAGAGAGCAGGAAATGGAGGAAGAGAAGGAAAGAGGAGAGAAGCTCCAGTGAGGATGAGCAAGGCAGGAGCAGAAGAAGACCAAGCAAGAAGAGGAGGAGACATGAAGGTACGCATCACGCAAAGGGACGAAAAGAGGAGGAGCTTGTGCGGAAAGGGGAGGAGGAAGCGCAGATTGAGGAAGCGCAGGGAAAGACGGATGAATGTGTGGAGCAAAGGACCGACACGAAAGATGTCAGACAAAAGCACAAAAAGGAGAAGAAGAGGGGGAAGGAGAAGATAAATCAAGATGACAACAGGACAGAGGAGGAAAGACTTTGGGACGAGACTATTCTTGGTGTTGTTTAGAGGCTGATGGCTGAGGAGTTGACAGTATTGTTCTGATAACAGCACAGGACCTCAGAAGAGATGTCTACTGGACTCAGACTGTTTCATATGGTCTCTTTTGCGTTTGTGTGATGCTCAAGACCGCACACTCTTTGATCTCTGTAGAGCTGCGCTTCTCTATCTGGGTCGTATCTCATCCCAACATCAAAAGAACGAAATAAGAAAATGTATTTTGCTGAGTGTGAATGCATATCATTTTCTGCATTATTATGTTTACATTATTTTCGTGACAAATCTTCTCATTACTATAATGCGATAAAACAGTGATATATTATTTAAAAGTATTTAAACATCATGGCATTTTTGTTGTGGTGCCTTAAGAGTATTGTAATGAATTTAAAATGAATTAGAATTCAAATGAATTAAAATGAAATGTAGAATTTAATCAGTTGCCGAGAATTCATTCTCAACAAAGTGATGGCGGAATTTGGGTATTCATTTTGCTTAATTGTTCGGAAAATAATGTCATTTCTGTTTTTAAAGCATAATTTAAGTTTTCCTCTTCTTTTTGACGTGAAATGTGAGCTGCATGTATTTTGGTGAGATTCACCTCATTAGTAACTTAATTCCCGTTGTTTGACACAAAATGTGACAGAAAAGACACTACATAACAGAATCCATTTGCACAAGTCTGTCAGTTTAAGCCATCCTTCAGTTTCCCTGTGGATGCATCATCCATATTGCTTTAAGCTCAGATCAGATAAACTGTCTCACTGTTTATGTCAACTTAAGTGTAGTATTACTTATTGTCAAGCTGTTTATACAGTCTCCACTTTCAGCCTCAGGGTGGTGCTGATTGGCTAAAAAAGGTTCTGTGTCTGGGTCTACTGTAAAGACATTTGTAATCGAGGCCAAGTGTCAAGAATGAAATAAAATTTGTGTTTTACAAACAGAGATCTGATGAGCATGTATAAAATGTCACTTTATCATAAATCAGATTTTTTAACTTTATTCTACTTATAAGTTGTTTACAGTAATCTGCTGTCAGTCTTTAATTCACGACTGTATATGTGGGAGATTGTTGTTTACAGGTGCAGGAGTAAATGAGGACACGTGCCTGCTGCTCTGTTGACCTCTTTTTGGTTCTTGTAGCTGTTTTTTGTTTTTGAAGACTTTAAGCAGTTATCGCAATTAAAATGATCATATGGTGTTAAGAAAATGTTTCTTTGTTCGATTGTGTTGATGAGTTCAATGAGGTACTTTGAGACTGGACCCTTTCTCAGGAAACATATTTTATTGACTAGTAATCTGTTGTTTTCAATTGTATCAAATAGTTTTGTTTCAGAGGAAATTAGACGTTGAATTCATTAGCAGGTGGGGAAAATTGTGTCATTTACACTCCGTGTTCTCTGCTGTATTTCGTAAACACATAAAAGATATTTTGTGTTTTGGAAGAAATTTGTACCCGTGTGTAAGCTACGGCCACGAAACATGAACTTTTCTCGCGTGTCTTCTTACAACGGTACGCGCTTCAGATCCGTGTGAATGTTTTCTAAGCGTTTGCAACCACAGAGTTGAAAGCCCTCCGTAGAGACGAGCTCATTGACAGACTCTGAAGAGATCTCCTGTTTTCAAAGAATCGTGCGGTTCGACTCCCAGTGTCTCCGCCTCGACCTCCAAGCCGTGTTCGCCTCCCACATCCTCCCCTCTTTACGACCCCTCCGCCTGCCCATGAGCCCCTCCGGTGGCCCTCGAGAGACGGGCCAATGAAAGAGCAGCTTAACTCCCACACAAGCCCTCCCAAAGCTCCTCATTAGAGTGGATTACTGAGAAATGTAAGACAGGAAAATTGATTTTGTGTAAATGAGTTGCTTAATGTTTTGCTTACGAATTAACTGAATGATTTGACTTTGTAGGGAAAGTTGGGCCTGTAGGTTGTCGATCTTACTAGACTACAAATTTGCTGTGTGGCATGATGATATATTGTATATATATTTGGTGCACGTTTACCTCAAGTGTTTGTTTCATTGATGCACAAAAGCAATGAACAAAAAGTTGAAATATATGTTTAATTTAAATGATTTTCAATATGCATTTATATTAAGCTTGGCCATTTTTATACTTTTTTGCTTTTCTGTAGTTAGATACTGTAGCGTACTGTAATCTCAGGATTGACTGAGTGCTGTTTTGTGGTATTTTTGATTTCAAACCTATCATATATTTATGTTTACATTATGATTTTAATAAGATTTGACACAATGCCAGCTGTGGCATTCTGC
This sequence comes from Botia almorhae, assembly GCA_036877575.1. Classification (NCBI taxonomy): domain Eukaryota; kingdom Metazoa; phylum Chordata; class Actinopteri; order Cypriniformes; family Botiidae; genus Botia; species Botia almorhae. The sequence continues at coordinate 13,052 of JAZGTJ010004019.1, forward strand.
CAACAGATACAGGTGCATTTTGGTCACACACCTGTGTTTGGGTTGGGGGTCATGTTAGGAGAAGCATTTAGGGTGCAGCACGCCTGTGCGTTCTGTTTCAGATAAAACATGAGAACAATGTCTCCTAATGTTCACTAACTAGTAGACTAAGATAATTATCGGTGATTTAATGTTAATTTAGTATAGATTTAGTATAGATTTTAATTCTGTATATGGCTAAAGTTCTAGATCAAAACTATAGTTGTGTCTCTATGGTCTGTTGCAAACTTAATCATGAGATAGTCATTTGCATATCGTTTTAGGTATCTAAACCTCTCCATGTTGCTTGTGGACCATCTAGCACACAGAGAACGAGTTCATTTTGGGAGGAGTTTTTTTGATTGGCTCTTTGTAATTGGTTCATTTGTAGTGCTGGCCCCCCACACTGCAGACCCTCCTTTCCGCATGACAAAACAACAGAGAGGAAAAACACAGACACAGTTGACAGCTCACACACATATACCCAAGAATGACCGTCTCTCTCGTGTGGATTTGTCTGTTTGTATGGACAGCGGGTGAGCACGTTTTACATTATAGAACTATTATACTGGGAACTAAAAAAATAAACTTCTGTTGTGGCCAGACCAGAGCGCAGATTACTGTGAGGACCTGAAAAGTAAATTGATTGTTATTTTATCTTTTATTATAAACTGTCTTCTATTTTTTCACAGTTTATAAAATAAAATGGGCATAAATGAATTTATCAGTCCTACATAATCAAATGTATTAGGATGTATTGGGAGAACTCTGTAGAGCAAAATCCAGCTGTGTGATACAAAACTGTTCGTCTGTTTAAAATCACCTGGATCTGGTACATTTGTTCATTTGGCTAAAGATCGTATTTCTGATACCGAATTTCAAAAATGCTTTAAAACAAAATATGTACCACGGGTAAAATGTACAGTAAGTGTGTTCTGCTACTGTACAAGCTACTGTAGGTGTTACACCATGTCTTTTTTAAATATCTCATATACCGTGAGTTTATCTAACAGCTTATGTAACAAGATATCTACAATGTGTTTTCATTTCAGTAATGAGAGTTTTAAAAGGGATAAGTTTTAATGACAGCAAGTAAAGAAGTTGTTTTTACCAGGACCTTCGCAAACATTCACAGATTCAACTCTATCAGATTCAACGAAAAGGTTGTACCAAAATATGGCCCCCAATATGGCCCCTTGTTACAGGCCCTGGACAGCATGTCTGTGTATGGACGGATGTATTGTCTCAATTCCGGCATAATCGCAAAACTTTGTAATTTTCTAATACGGTTTCACTGCACAAACAGACAGCAGCTTTCTAATGCTGATTTGTTTTCCAGAATGACCTTCACAACATCTGAATCTTATACACACACACACACACACACACACACGTTACTTTAAATCTGATTCACAACAAATCAGAATCACTTATTCTGGAGGCCCTAGTTTGGATTTCATACTAAGAAGCATAATGGAGAATTGTGTCAATGGATTTTTTTTAGCATCCGCTGACATTATATATATATAAAATATGCTCTGTGTGAATCTATGCCCACCTAAGTTTATCTCAAAGTGTCGTGGCGAAATAATGTGCCATTTTCTCCCAGGTGCTGATAAGGCAGGAAAAAGGTTTTGCAAGAGAATACAGAGAACAGAAGTACCTGAGCTTTCTCTCTCTCCAGATTTCCACTCTTACATAACAGCTTGGAACTTGTTGACAAATGTGCTTTAAACTCTATGACCTGTTGTGAAATGACTTTGTAAACTCTTTTCTGCCATACTTTGACTTTTTCTGTCTCTTTAGGTGTCTGTAACTTCACGTGTATAAACATTCCTTTTGATTATTTAAGATATACTCAAAGCCGACAATTTTAGATTGTAAGACCGTTTCCCTACCGTTAACCATCTAAAACGTTAAAGGTGTTGTTTTCAAAGTACTAGGAATGTTCAAAACATCCAGTTTTTAAATGTTGTATTAATGTTATTGCTTGGTTATAAACATATTATTCAAATGTATTTTAATTCTGTAATGTTTTTAAAACTTTCCACCAACTACTTAAGAATGACATTTTTGGTATATGATACATAACGTTAAAAATTTTCTACCATTGTTACTGCAAGAACATTTCTAATAACTTTTGAGATAACCTTTAGAGAACATTAGCCAACATTCTGAGAACGTACCTAATCTATGCAACAAAATAATATATATACAGGACTTTTATATCATGATGTTTTCTTTATTTCTCCTGAAGCGGTCGCGCAGATCTCCCCCCGAGCGACGTCGACCGTTCTCTACCCCAAAATCAACGGAACCGAGACTCTGAACTGTGAATGTCCAGATCATACGTGCCAGGAGGTGTTCTGGTACCGATACCTGGAGAAGAGTAACAGGCTTCAGTTTCTCCTGTATTTTAACAGCGCTGGCACAGAGAAGCATGGGGACGATGTCAACAGCACGACACAAAAACAGCGCTTGAGGGGTTCAGTGTCCTCGGGGCAAAAAGCCATGTATACCCTTCGTATCACTGGACTACAGGCAGATGAAACTGGCCTCTATTCCTGCATGTTTAAAACTAAGAATATTATTCCCGCTGGATATTATATTAGGCCTGGAGGTATTCATTACTTTTGACCTCTCTCACTATATATTGTTGTCCTTGGAATCTTTTGAACCAAAATGAATTTCCCACTCGGATGCTGCTGTGATAGTTAGTCAATCATAATTGTAGATTTAAGAAAGTCAAGCTGGCTGAGGCGGTGAAACTGAGAGATTACATATTGGTTTACAGAGTCATAGTGATAGTTAGTCATGTTAACTTTGACAGGTTGACCAAACCGAGAACATCTTCACCTGAACTGGAGGTGTCGAGGTGTTTTCGAAAAAGTCTCAAAATTATGTCGTTTTAGACATTATATTAATGTTATTGTTGGGTTATAAGAACGTTGTTCATGTTTTTCTAATTGTGTAACATTTTTAAAGCATTCCACTTAAGAACATTTTTGATATATGAAATATAACATAAAAAAACGATTCTACCGACATTACTGCAAAAATGTTTTTGATAACGTTAAGGGAACTTTTAGAGAACGTTAGCCAATGTTCTGACAATGTTCCCTGTTATCTGGAAAAGCTTTGGCACAGTTCATTCCATTTCTTAGATTTACTTTAACAGTTTAACAGAAACGTTGAATATCTTAATTTGTTGCTTATTTATCTTCCGAGGACCTTTGATCTTTTATTTGCCGCTCTTGTAAAAAGTGATAAAGACAAAGTTCATTGTAAATGATGACCATCATTTCCAGATAAATGAATTAATAAAAAAACCCGATGCTCTCTTTTCTCTGTCGTTCAGTGAACCCCCCAACACTTAAGCCACCAACGGTCACAACCAGGAAAAACAAACGGTCCTGTGGATCATGTAGAACTTACTCTCCTAAAGGTGCGGCCATTGGTGATGTGCTGATGAATTCAGTTTTTCTCAGAATCTGTAGAAATACTGTGTCATAGTTCGACGGGTTGTGTTTTGTCACAGGCTGTGAGCGTTCGGTGCTTTGGCCGGGCATGGGTGCTCTCCTGCTTTTGGCTGTTACTCTCACGGGCACACTCTGCTACTACAGTCGTGAGTACACACACACATACACACAAACACACACACACACACATACACACACACACACACGGTTCATATAGGTCATTTCAACATGCTGGTTGGTACCTCAATGTCAGTAACAGGATTTATATACTTAAATTGCTACATTTTGTTTGTCCTGGAAACCTTCAGACCTTCTGCATCGTTTTGTTTTAAATCATGACGATGCCATTTGTTTCGAACGGTCTATCGAATAATTGAACAGTAGTTGGATGTTCTTTACGTTAAATCAAGTATCAATGTGAAAACCAAAATGCAACGTAGAAGCATCTCTACAGCATAATCCAGCTAACATCAGAATGATGGCTAATGTTCTCTGTCAAAAAAACATTCATGCAGTAACATTAGTAGAACATTTATATAACATCATCAACGTTCATACTGCATCAGCGTCAAACCCTGTCAAATATATATAGAATCTCGTTAATTACATAATTCATGTTAATCTGGATAATCTGTGTTATTAACACACATGTTTGTTGGGCAACAGGGCTACCCAAGAAATGTAGACATCGGTTTGCAAAGTAAGTTAAAATACTTTTAATGTTTCCCTGTAAAATTTCTTTTTCATTTCTGTTCAAATTCAAATTGCTCAAACAGCTGTCATGTCGTCCTGTCCGCAGAGCTAATCCATCGCGGTGAGCGTGAAGTTCAAGCACTTTGGCTCCAAAGTCACGTGAGTTTGTACCAATAACACAATAAAACAGATAACACAATAAAACAGCCAAACCTTGAATCTGTGTTAAAAGAACGTGTCATTCTCCAAACTAATGTGATGTTTTCTCATTTGTGCATTTGCAGGTTGTGGTTCTTTTGCTCCTAAAAATGATCATTTAGAATTTTCTGTCTGGTTTGTATAACAGTGTTTTTATATTTCCATGCATGCCAATATCATAGTCAGTCCAATTTCTAAACACTGTAAAACATAAATCAAAGTTTTGGAATCCGGATACTGAGTTTTTATATTAAAGAGAATGGCAAGAAATTATTTAATTATTTAGAAGTGATTGAACGTTCGTGAACGTTTTAGATTTGTTGCCTGGCTAGACTGAAGTCAACACGAACTGCTGCAAATACCCAGAAACAAATCTACTGGATTTAACAACAATACATTAATTTCCAGCAGCCTTTTAATAAACTTTAAGTTTTGCTCTAAGGAACTTTGCCAGATTGCTTATCAGAACCAAACACAGCATGTTGAATTTGTAATTACATGTACAGTTTTCTCATTTAAGTATATCAAATGTGTTGTATGTCTATTTCTCTTACATCTTTGTTAATAAATTATATTGAAAAATGCGAATCGCTTTGACTTTTAGTATATTATACAGTGTTTATTTGTGCTTCAGTGTGGTTTTATTGATGTCTGATGAGACACACTGTGTTATAGAAGGTTTGTCACCCCTCTGTGTTATATATCTGAGTGTGTGTTGGTTTTTGTGTTTGGGTGTTGTCCCTCTTTCAGAGCGTGTATACTCGCTTTTTGGAACTACTGTAAGCAACAGAAAGATATTACCCAGAAGGCAGTATGCTTATTTTCTGTTACACTGAACATAGTGGCACTAAAGACCAGATACTTAAAAAATGTGCATTATTTCAATAAATAACAAAATATCAAAACAAAAAGCACGTATTTAAAAAAAGCAAAGCGTTTTTTAAAGGAAAAAGATTTTAATCTAAAATTACCTAAAAAAGATACATACTGTTTAGAATTAAAATGTTAAAAAGCCTTTGGACACTTTCTACTTGTCGCTAGCAGAACACAACCGTCATTAATGTGATAATATAATAACATAATTAATATGTTAACATAAAACTACACCTGTGGTATATCTGATCCGACATCTGTGTGGGGAACTTGAGGGGAACGCCGTACAATACATTACCGGCTAAGATCAAATGTAACAGGAATACACGTTTCCCGGGAGAAAGTCTAGCGTTTAACCTGTTTTGTTACCTACATTATAAAATTCATACATGTGTGTGTCTTCAGTGTCAAAATACTTAAAGGGGTCATTGCATGTAACCTAATCTAATCTTATCGAGGTAACGACATTCACTAATTTCAGACTATTATTGTAAGCTTCTGCTTTTCCAGAAACAATCCGATACAATATTTATAGGCTAAAATGCTTTAAAAATTTGTTACAATTTGTCGCATCTATTGTTGTCATAAAACTACAAACAAATCTGCATAACAGAAGACGTTGACAAAACAGGATTTGTAAACTCTGATTAAAGTTAATTCTTACACAAAAATGTTATTCATACACTTTCTGTTAAGCAAAAACAAAAAAACTTTTCAATGCTGCCATTGAGTTTGACATGCAGCTGTTTTTCCTGATTCTTTGAGGTAAATGAACAAACCCTTTCCTGTGTCGAGAGAGAGAGAGCAGAGAGAGCGTTATCTGCGTCGCATCGCTTGTTCAGCTTTGAGCTCTTCATCACTGCGCTGAAACAAAACGACCGCAGAGAGACCGCAGATCTTGCCGCATGGAGGAGCGCGGCGCAGGCACACAGACATTGGGCCCAAAGACCACCACTGCATTAGTTTTAAATGAGTTCAACAGACGACCTTTTATTCATTTTCTCATTTACTTTTGTCATGTCGCTTGCACGGAGGGTGTAGACGTGGCCCAACGCATTTCTAAGTGGAAGCACATAGTGTTTTGTGACATTAATATTTTCCCTTTTTGCTTTCTTTTAATTGATTTTAAATGGTGAATTGAATTAAAAATGTTAAACCACATCAAGGTGCACGGTAAGATGTGTGGATTAGATCCATCACCGTACAGTATTTAATGTACATAATAAAACAAAAAGATGCCACATTTAAGACTTGTTCTATTTGTATTTTGTGATTATTTTATTTGCATAACTTGCTACAAGGAAAATAATGGCTACAGAAAATCAATTTAATCAAATTAATTTTTCACACATAAAGAACAACAACAATAACCATGAAGTGCATATGGCCAATGACCTTCAGCAAATTTTCAGTTTTCAGTTTTTTAAATGAACGTTTTTTAAATGTTTATACAAAAATGGCAGTAAAAATGGCATTTAATACTAATACAACTTCAGTCTTCAGTCATGTTTTGTTAAAAATACATTAAATTCAAAGAAAACAACTTGAGAACTTTTTAAGACGTTGTGCTTCATAGCCTCGTCTTGGCTTTTGTTCTCATCTTTGTTTTTGCCGGTAAGAAATCTCCAGCCAACCCCTGACAATTTAAAAACACAAAATACAGCCATTTGTAATCAAAGCCTGACATATTCACATTTAAAACATGATTATATGTTTAACTGTTTGCCAAATCTGCGTCTTGATTTCTGTGTGCTGTACTCATTTTTTCCTTTCCTTTGTGTTTCAGGTGGGTTGAATCTATTAAGAGGGACAAGAAACCCACTCCGATGGCCCTGATAGGTTCAAAATTACAGTAAACATTCAGTTACACATACAGAACTAACAATCACCTTCATCTATGTTAATGACGACAACATATGCTTGCAGTTAAGATCATTTAAATTTGAAATGATATTTATTCCAGAAAATGTGGTACCACACACTTAATGCTAAAACGTTTTAACCGAGTTTTAGCTTTTTAACTTGTGTTTTATCCAAAATGACATACAGTGCTTTTAAGCTACATATTTGTTTTAATCAGTATGTGCTCTCTGGGAATCAAACACACACTTTTTGCACTGCTAACATAATACTCTACCAACTGAACACGTTAGCATTAGCATAAATATTCTATAGAAAAATCTATCTTTACATTTATCTTGAAATTTCATGAATTTGAAACTTACTGTAAAACCGTGTGCAATATTTGAATATATTTTTGATGAGGAATCGTAATGTCATCACCTTTAACAGAAACTCGTGTTAAACATAATATTATCGAAACATTAGTGAGGAACGTCCGTGCAACATTATCTAACCGTTACAGTAAGCTGTCATGTCATTAAACAGAAATATTGTTAGTCTGTTTCTTGTCAAACTAATTATTAAAAAACAAAACAAGGAGCAAACATACTTACATCAGGTTGTGCTCTGTTTATTTCCATATCTGATCAACGCCTCTAAGCTCCAGTATAATGGATGTAGCTGCCTTTGAATCACCTACAAATAATGCAACTGAATTATAGAAGAGGATCCCAATGTTGCCGTAACGACAGTGACTGAAAGTCTAGTTTTACTGTTTGCTCTCTACACAGACCTCTCAGAGATGGGCTGCTGTCTTACCTCATGTAATATTCCTCTATTGTGGTGTGTGTGAGGATGAGTTGGCCTTCTTCCTTCAAGGAATCCCCAAGGTAACCCCACCCCCCTCACCTCTGCTTCTAGACCTTGTTTTGGGGTCTGAGACCGACAAAAATTAGGTTCTTCTGGTGAGTCAGACAGGGGTCCCCAAGTAGAACATCCCTGGTTGATGAGAAATTACCCAAACTGAGAATGTGACTCAAAACTACACGGGGGGTATGGAAACTGAGAGTGGGCCTGCTGTTATAAACAGTGTCTCTGTTTGACTGGAGGTTTTCCTGGACACCCACCTGTGAGATTAAAAAAACAGAATCACCCTTTTTATGATAATGGGACGCTGTGTTTTGTGTGTTTGTATGTTAACACTTAGTTAACACTGAGTTGTTAACAAGCAGTTTATAGCCAGTAGTCTGTCAGTATATCAGTGGTGATCCCATAGCTGGTTAAGCACAGTGCTAGTAATTCAAAGACAACATGCACTGATAAAAATACAAAATAGCTCAAATAAACATCTCAGAAGTGCATGTACATTCAAATATGAAAACATTCAAATGAACGTAAAACTCATTTCTGAAATCATTTATCATTTTTAACCTGATCTAACTATATGTCCAGCATTTCTATTTAATGAAAGATTTTACCTAAATTGAAGTTTTAAACGAAAAAAACGTCAAAGTTGGTCAAATGTGAATGTGTAGTTATTCATTCATTTATTTATATTTTTTATTTTGTTTAAATAATAATACAGAATAAGTTTTTTTTATTATAAATACTGTTGGGACGCTTGTTTCTCTTGCTAATGTGGCAAGCTCACGTTTCCTCAGACGACACTGTGACCTATACGAATGTTACGTTAATTTCCTACTGTCGACGTAACAGAACCCCCCACATGACGTCAGGCTCTATTGCAACACACAGCAGGAAGGGGGCGATGTTGCTGAGGCTGTGAGCGTGTGGGCAGCAGTCTTCTCACCTTCAGCACCATTTAGAGGATGAATGTACGCCCCCAGTACGACACCAAAGTGGTCTGAAACCGACCAACATTTCCATTCTGCTTGGGAAACGTTATAATCCCATCTTGAAGTCAGGTAACACACCATCCCCCAAACAGATAAATAGTGACGTAAACGCGAAAAGGTGTTTGGGTCAAATGCCATTGCGTTATATACGTGTGAACTATAACCACGCGTGTGGTTATTCTGCGATGACACCTGCGTGACGTCCGGTGTCCTCATTTGTTTATAGACGCTGCTAGGTTTAATAGTTTGTTATCGTGCGAAAGAAAATGCCCACATTTTCAGTGACGTGTTTAAATAATGGCATTATACTTGGTCTATATGCACCCACTGCATACGCTTCATTAAAGTGTGTGTGTGTGGGGGGGGGGGTTAACCTCCGTTCTTAATTGCAAAAACGCTATAAA
>JAZGTJ010004019.1:22464-32608 GCA_036877575.1 Botia almorhae
TAACCTCCGTTCTTAATTGCAAAAACGCTATAAAATATAGTAAATAAAGTTTTGTTTATTGCAAAAAAAATGAATGGAATGTCTATGGAATGTCCCCATTTAGAGAAAGAGTGTGTGTGTGTGTAAGAGAGAGAGAGACAGTGTGTGTGTGTGTGTGTAAGAGAGAGAGAGACAGTGTGTGTGTGTGTGTGTGTGTGTGTGTGTGTGAGAGAGAGAGAGAGTTTGAGAGAGACTTTTTGAAACTGAGCGTGACAATTTGCACTTCTGTCACTCGTGGTATATAAATAGATCTACAGATTTAAAAAGCACACGCAACTAAGTGAACATAAAAGCGTTTTTTGCGCACATTTGTTTGTAATAGCCTTTGTGCGCACTAAGGTTAAGTGTGCAAAGCTGCGTGTCAGTTTATCACACAGCGCCAAAGCCCACCGAAGTCACACTTACAGCCCCACTTTGGGCTTGCGTGGGCGCGAGTGTTTGGTGCGCGATCAAAGAGCGTCGCGCTCATGAAGCCGCTGATTGGTTGTGTTTTGCGCTGCTCGTGCGTGCAGACCCTCTTCATATCCAGGTGCATGCTGCACCAATGCAGTTACAATAAACCTAGATGCTACCAGAACAACTGCCTGTCTGTGCTTTTGTTAAATGACGTAGTTTATTTTGAATTTCATTCATACATAATTATTCATAGGTAACATAATTGCTGTTGGCCCAAGCAATTTGTGTTTTACATTATAAGTTGTGCTGATAGACTTTGAAGAGGCAATTTAATGCCAATTTTCCATAATACTCACTTGTGTTTATGCCTCGCTCTGTATGTTTGTTTCTGGAAAATAATAGTGGAATGTATCTGTTGTAGCCAAAACTTCAGGGTATTTGCCATTATATATACAGAAACTGCCTTTAAAAATAAACTAACTGTGAAATATTAACCCTTCCCTTGCCCAGTCTACCCCATGACAGACACAGGTCTAATTTTAGCCAATTTAGCCTAATTGTTGATTTTAACAGCTTTACCTTAATGTGTGCTTGTGTATTTTTGTGTATGTGTACATGGGTGTGTGTGTGTGTGTACATACACACACTTGTTTCTAAGGCTTATAGGGACTTTCCATAGACATAATGACTTTTATACTGTACAAACTGTATATTCTATCCCCTATCCCTAAACCTAACCCTCACAGAAACCCTTCTGCTTTTTTACATTAAGCATCATTTAGTATGTTTCATAATCAGTTTCCCTCGTTGGGACCGCTTGGTTGTCCCTACAATGTAGGTGTGTATGACTTTTACCATCCTTGTGGGGACATGTGGTCCCCACAGTGGTAGAAACAAAAATTAAACTTAAAATAATTCAACAAAAAGTGTCCACCAGGCAACCAAACAGTACACTTTTCATACATTACTGTCTTATTGAAAAGTTCTAAACCAGATGTAAGACTTTGAAAATGAGATACTGGGAGGAGCAGAAGAGAGATTTTTTTGTAGGTTTTGTTTGTTTCTGTTGCTTGAACTGAAAGGCTGCGCTCAGAACTGAAAAATGTCTCTAATATTCATTGGATTTTATGTGATGTTGTCCCTGTTTCAGGGTGAGTCAAATATTTTCATGTTTTTTAAAAAATGTTTACACGTATAAGATTTGACGGATCATTTACATTCAGATCAGAGTCGACGTATATATATATATATAGATTTGCATTACAACTTTATAATGTAGGTTTTCAAACATTTAATGAGTTGTTTTAATACTGTAAAATAACAACTGCTGTATGTAACATCACCAATGTCGACAGCATACAAATATTTATAGTGGCACTGGCACGCTTTGAATTTTACTTCAAATAAAATACTAAAACTTACATTTTCTCTCAACTGAATAGAGAGAGAATCTGTAATTTTTTATATGACCATATTAAAACAATTTAAATAATTTTGATCATTTAGATCAGCTGCTTTAGTTCTTATTCATTTCGATGTGAACTCTTTTGTTGCTCTTTAGGGTTTTCTGCTCGCGTCTATAACGAAGGAGATGATGTAGAAATTGTGTGTGGTCAGGGGTCCACAGGCACCTTGGTATTCTGGTTCCAGATTCACAGGAATGGCCCAAAGTATTTATTAACAACAAAAAGCACTGAAATAAAGGCCCGTGATGATGCCAAAAAATACATATTCCCAGCTGCAGATAAAAGGATGAATCTGGTTGTTCATTCGTTCAATAAAACGACAGACAGTGGCGTGTACACCTGCGCATCTATGAACAACAACAGGCTCGTCTTTGGAGAAGTCTCTCAAGTTATGGGTGAACCAGGTGGCCTCATTTTTATCCGTAAACATTATGTGGCTGTTTCAGTTTGTTTTAACCAATCGAAACAAAAATCACACAATAATAGAATATAAAACAAAATAATTTCCATTTATATATATATATATATATATATATATACCTTTTATATATAAACCATGTTTATATATAATATGCTAATATATATTTGTTTCAGATCCAATAACACAACCGCCAAAAAATCTTCCAGCAACAACAAAGACAAAGTCTGATGTTGTGACTACGAAAGCAACACAGTGTGCATGCAAAAAAGGTATATACATGTATTTGTATATATATATATATATAGATATATATATAGATATAGATATACAGTAAATGTACANATACATTGTATTTGTATATATATATATATATATAGATATACAGTAAATGTACATTTATATTTACAGAACCACAGTCTGTTCTGAACTGTGAGAGCTGGATATTTTTGTCCTTGGTAACCGGCTGTGGGCTTCTCCTCCTTCTGCTGATTATCACAATTGTGTACTGTAACCGTAAGTCACTTTCATGCATATAGAAATGTACGTGTAATTTTTAAGCAGTTATTTTAAACATCTGGTGTACAGTTACACACAGTGACTGTACTTTGACTCTTGTGATCTGGCTGCAGATGGTTTGCAGAAAACATTCCACCATCATATAGTCACAGCTTCATCTGTGGCTTTAAATATTTGTACACTTTTTACACATTGCTTCAGAAAACATGTAAGAACTGGAAGGCAAACTATCCATAAATACATACATACATCCAAAGATATAAATATGCGTCTGATATGAGACATACTGACATATAAAGAGATACTGAGGAAATACACTTGAGCAAACAGTTGAGTACGAAGCATTTTGGTGCCATTTTAAAGCTGAAATACTTAATATTAAAATAACTGTGCATCTTTTCTTTAAATTCATAAAATTGGCAATAACAATTTTGGTGACAATTCAGTTTTTGGATTGGATTAAGTTGATCTTTTGTTTTTTAAAAATATTGTTTTAGAGGAACTGCTGGATTAAAAAATAAACAACAAATAATAAAAGAATAATAAATAAAAATGTGTCATATTTTCTACTTTAGGGTTAAGAACAAGGCGATGTCCCCACCATTACAAAAGAAAGTAAGTCTTGTGTTTTAGCCAGATTTAATATGTGGCACATATTTGTTCCCTTTTTGCTACGGCTGCATTTTCGGTACAACGGATCTGATCTCTGTTTCTCCTCAGACCTCAGAACAGACCTGCTGGACAAGCTAAACTGCCCCACAACCACGTCTAGCTTCGGTAAACAACCAAAACAAACAATCATTTTCAGTTGTGTTTCTCATCAATGTGTTAGATTGAAAATTTTTCTGTTATGATTATCAGACGATTTATAATTGTATCGATCTTCTTTGAATTGGTCTTTGAATTTCCTTTGTGTTTGTAACTTTAACAAAACATTTGGGAAGTCACATGTTTTTGATCATCGTCAACTGTTCAGCCAGAAATATTAAATTATGGTTAAAAGTACATGCAATGTATAAAATAGGGTTTATTAGCGCTTTACTTTTATTTTCTTATTATATAAACATCTTAAGGTGTGTTTTGGTAATTACACGTCTTTTAGTAGTTCAACAACCAACATACATCGATTTAATGTTTATATTTATAAACTGTTTGATTTGTTTAAACTGTAATTTTCAGCTCTGGTCCCGCAGTACTGCACATTTTCTACGTCTCACTTAGTTGACACACTAAGTTCATTTTGTGGCTCTTTCTGTTAACAAGTTGATTTGAATCAGGTGTTAAATTAGAGAGACACACGTGCTGTGCTGTGGTTCCCCAAAACCGGAGTTGAGAAGCGCTTATTTAAAGAGCCAATTTGCCACCTGCTGGCAATATGTACAGCTACAGCTAGATCTTATGCGTGTCGACAGGGGAAAGCAAAAATGAATCGCAAAATTATCGAGTAGAACAAAATGTTGGGTTGTTTGTTTTTTGTCTTGTCTTTCATTTCTTCACCAAACAAAATGCAGCGATGTTGATATGTGTATTGTTTGTAAATAACAAAAATAAAGATCCACCTGTCCATCAATTAATCCAATTGCCAGAAACTGCATGAGAAATTAGACGAGAAACTTGGGAACATGCGTACAACCATTAAACTGTTGCTTTTATTTCAATATATGCTTGTAACCAGTTAAAGCATAGGATGCACATACAGTGTATTTTATTGCTCACATACTCACTAAAACACAATCTGTAAACCATTTAAGAGTGAAAACTAATGTCATAACTTGAAATTATACTTAAAAATGTATTTTAAACTACTATAGAGTTCCATAAACTGTCATCGTAAACAACACACACCCCAAAAATAATATATTCAAGCCCCAAAGCCTCATTCCATCTTTATTGGCACACACACTTTCAGAACAAAACATTCCAAACGTACAAACCTGAAACAAAATTGAAGTAATTATTTAATTAGCAAATTCCATTAAGAGTAACAGTCCCTTCTTGAAAATAACCGTACACAAAGACCTCCTAAAAACTCGTCTTGATCTGTACAAACACTTTTCTGAAAGACACACTTGAGTGTGAGTCGTGTTTCCGGAGCTGTTATTCAAACATGCTAAAATGTCAAAGAATAAGAGCGTCATTTTTGGTGTTTAACAAAACTGTAATGTTGCGGTAGCCCTTAAACCAACACGTGTGAGTTAAAGTGAAAACGAAACATGTTTAAGTTAACCCACCACATCTAAACTAACACCTGTGAACTTACTAGTGCTTTCATAAATGGAACTCGTTTAAACCCTTTTGCTTAAAGCAGAACTACTCATTTATCCCAATGCACAACACATGGGCAACAGGAAGTTGCAAACCTATTCCATCTTTTTAATTTTTCCAAGGCTTTCTGTGTTTGTCTTAGGCACATAAGTCAATTAGTGTTTGTAAAAATAATTGTAATTTTTTTTTGCAGAGGCATGGAAAATATTCCTGTAAGTGCACTTCAAGAAACAGCGCCAACCATTTTGAGACGACTAAGAAATAAAAACAACTCTCATACAAAGCTTTGTTGAATTAGTGTCATAAAACAGATATACAACAGCATTCAAAAGGTATCAACATCAGGGTCACCTAATGTCACACTTTACAGAAGTACAGTAAGGACACTCCTTACCGTAACTCCTTTACTGTAAACGGTGAATAAATTCACAACCTACGATATCTCTGTACACTGTCTCTATAGGTTTTCAAACAGCAATAAACACCTTTAATCTCTACAAACAGATAAACTGTAGCAATACCCCGTGACAAAACACAAAAAGTGAGCGGAAAAATGCATATGGCAATGATATTTTTATTGTGGGATTAATTATATTTAAAAAACGCCGCGGTGGTAACAGATTATTGTGCTGACTGAACAACGCATGTAGAAACCAACCTGTACCATCGGTTCTGTGCACGATGTTTCATCAGTCACAAGGCGATAAAAAAAAATCGTTCTATTTATGTTTCATTTTTCTTCATGAAGGAAAAGGGAGGAAACTCTTATACGATATATGATTAAGCGTCTCTGTGCAGTTATTTTTCTATTCCACGTCCACCATAAAAACATGTTTCTTGTCCGAGCAGCTTCCTTTAATTGTTTTCTTGATTTTAAGGATGAGGAATATTCAAATCACCGTAAACCTGAAAAATATATCACATTAATAAAGTCAAAATAACACAATAGAACCGACTTCTAAAAATATTTACATGATTTGATTATTGTAGCAATTCAACGGAAAAATGAAAATACAATTCTTCAAAACTTCCAAAGTCACTTGGAAAAACATGATGCAAAATATGTTTAACTTTTGTAAACTTTTTTTAATTTTTGAGTAACTAATAACTGTTAAAGGAAATTGAAGCAGAACGTACTGATCTATCTCTTTCCGCCCTTTGTGGAAGATGAAGGCACTACATTTGTCGAGCTCAGCTGACCGGAGAGATGCTCCACTGCTGAGGAATCTTCTCTGGCCTGTTTCTGAGGCAAAAAAAAACACATTTTTAGAATATCAACCAAAAAGACAAAAAAACGGATTAAATATTGTTCCAAAAAACACATTTGTAATGCAAGCGTGAGGCTGGTGAAATGTCCAAACTGCTCTGTGGCGTACAGTGGCACCATCCTGTGCAAAAATAGGATACAAATACACTGTACAGCACTGTGTAAAAAGCCTTTTTTGTGAAGCATCTATTGGGCTTAAGATAATTGTTTGAAACAAGACAGAAAGCCAAACTAGCGGAAAAACTCGAACGCTCTTTCAGCAGCTCTCAGCATCGCCACGTTTTCTCTTTAACCTATAAAACAATTTTCAAAGAATATAAAAAAATATAAAGCATGTGCCCGCATGTCAGCTAAATGAGTTTTTGTGTTTTCTCATGCCGGCATCCTCATGATGCCGTACAGCCAAAGCAAATGTGTTAGAACGAGATTCATGCATTTTATTTCCATATTTAACCTACCTTTGATTTAGACTTGGGCTTCCCCCCCTTTCCCTGTAATTATAAACCGGTTGGAACCAGAATGAAGGCTTTGGGGGAAAAGCCTGGTACTCGTATAGCATGTGTGGTCTGATCACGTAAAATATACCCTAACATCTGAATATCAGACTTTAAATGAGGAATACTGAGAAAAATTATCCTTCTATATGAACATAAAATCATAGCATGCTGTGAAATACACAAAATGATCAAGATATTTCATAAACACATTCCATGTGGAGCCAAATTATGTATATTGGAGAATGTTTATTGAGAAATATGGGTCTTCAAATTCCAAAAATGATGTTCAGCGCATCCTGTTTGATAATTCTCACCTTTGCTTTGGCTTTATCCAGGTTTGGAATCAGTTTTCCCGCCAGCTCATCCAAAGCTGAGCCTGGTGCCTACAAACACACACAAACAGTGAAATTAAACAAACGACATAAATATGCAGTTTAGATGATTCCCAACCTACATCTTCTGGTCATAATCACAATCATGCATGATATGTTTGGTTATTTAAGCAGGCTGTTTGGTAATACCGTGTGTGTTGGGGGTGTGGGGTCAGGGGTGAAGGTGTGGCCCATGGGTGCAGATGCTTTCACTGTGGGTACTGCTGAGAAATCACTGGACAGCAGGTCAAGAGCAGACGCATCATCTATTGATGGCTGAGAGAGAATTTGCATAACAACAGTTTTATTAAGCAGGATTGGCTATTAACATTTTCAGGGCGGGGCTTAGCCAGGGGTGGTTCTATATAGAACATACACTCGATAATTTACATACACTCAATAATTCATACCTGCTTTGGTTTGACGTCTTTCGCCTTTGCTTCCGCAAATGCCTGCGGGGAATAAACGTAATGTTTGTCATCTTTAGTTTTAATTGTCTACAAGTATATCGGTTGCCATGGAAACATGGTACGTGTAAAAGCCACCTTCCGGTCAGCCTCGGAGAACCGGTGGTGGTCTGGAGGAAGGCTGTCGTCTCTCTCTCCTGGCTTGCTTATTCTCTCCTCCACAGCATCTTTTTCCTGTGGAGGGAGCAGAGACGGCAGAAAAACTCTGAATGAGATACAATCCTCACGATCTACAGTATTATAACCTGAAAACATTCAGGACTGAAATGCTGCGTTTTTGACCAGAAACATTTAAAAAAACTACTGTATCTATTTACGTTTTGACGCGTCACACTTTTTACGCGTCACACTACAAAATGGCAAGATTTTGAAGGGTTGTGTATTTTTTAAACCTAGTTATCATAACCCTCCCTGTAATCTTTAGAATTTAACTGCTTTAACTAAACAGTTCTGGATACTAAAGGGGTGTTACCTTAACGATGGTTTTGGGCGGGACAGGGGCGGGCTCAGGGGCGGGCTTTATGTCTGCCAGTGTGTCTGATAGGGCATCCAAAGCTGCTGAACCTTCTGACAACTTAAACAGCAGAAAGGAAGCAGGTTTAAGTCGACAGGAAAACAGGATGTGCGCATGCGCGTTGTTCTGGAGTGTATTTACCTGTCTTTCAGTGTGTGGGGGGGCACTGACAGCGGACTGAACTTTAGATGCAGAAGAAGGTGCCACAAAATCATCGGCAAGAGCATCTAAAGCGAAATCATCTGAAGTCTACAGAAAGAGAATATGAGAAAGCAGAATTACAGTATGGGGCGGGGCAATCACGTTCTAGAGAGCATTCATTGGACAAAGTGCGTAAGTGCGCGATGAGTCATCAATAATTTTGGTCCATTTTTCCTGAAGGTAAACACACACACTCTGCTAGGAACAATAAGTGAGACAGTAATAAGATCTCATATGTGATATTTTGAAGCCCATTAATCTCACCTTAGGGGGAGGTTTATATGGAGGACACCTGGGTATACTGGGAGCGGATGGGCTCTCGAAATCACCAGACAGAATATCCATAGCTTCATTAGTGTCTAGGGAAGGCTAAAACACAAGAACAATCCACCAGTCAAATCACAGGATCTACGGGACCGAACAGAAATCTTGAATTGTTATGACTTAATTGTGTGACTTGTGTTCATCTGACCTCTTTTGGAGGGGGAGGAAATTTTTTCAGTTCTTCCTCAGAGAATCTGTAATCGGGGGGCAGCGTGTCCTCTCTCTCGCCGACACGCACGCCCTTCTTTGATGTCACATCCTTTTCCTGTTAACAAAATTTCCGGGTATTACAAAGGACGTTGCATACTTGAGATCAAATTTTAAGCCATTTTTCATAAAATAGAATTATACGAGAATTATGAAATATTGTTACATGAACAATATCTCTAGGTTTGAGTTCCGGTTGTTTCTTTGGTGGTTCTGGAGCACCAAGCATGTCACCCAGGGCGTTGAAAGCATCCTACACATGACAAACAGAAGGGAAATTAAAAATCCGTTGAGTCCGTATCAGTTTAGATGACAGTAAACTTGTTCTGTATTTCATTACATCATCGGTCGCTTGTTTTGGCTTGGGGCCCGGAGGAGCAATTTGACCAGGAACAGCGGAAGAAACCTACAACATGCAGGAATAGAACAGGTGTGAATGAGGAACAAAACAATGAGAACGGTAATCTATTAAGGCAAAACAAATACAGAAAATGGTGCGACAATATCACAGCTATGAATCAAGCATCACATTAAATGATGTTATACCTTTTGAGCAGACTTCGCTGGAGCCACAAAATCACCATCCAGAGTATCTAGTGCTGATAAATTCTCCACCTAAGACAAACACAGAAAATCAGAGTTAACTGGTTCATTAGAAAGACTGACGCTGCCATTATATAGCATTTTATGTGACTTTTCTGGAATACATGATTCTGATTGGCCAATCGCTGCAATCAAATTGTTTTGCATATTGACCAACTGTAAATTGGACCATCAGCCCAGACAACCAGTTTTCTTCACAGTTCATGTCTCTTGTGTCACTCCTCCATTTTTTCAAACATAATATAGTCATTTCAACTCAAGTCAATCGTTGATGCTCATTTATTTATTTGGTAATTATTTGTGGTAGTGCAGGAAAATGTACAGTCAGCTGAACGTTAACACACAGTCGTCACTGACAATTAAAGGAAAAATTCCTACCTTGGAAGCACCTTTGGCTTTCTCAGGAACTCCAGGTTTTGTCTGTGGCACATCTTTAGGCTTTTCGGGAACTCCAGGTTTTGTCTGTGGCACATCTTTAGCCTTTTCGGGAACTCCAGGTTTTGTCTGTGGCACATCTTTAGGCTTTTCGGGAACTCCAGGTTTTGTCTGTGGCACATCTTTAGCCCTTTCAGGAACTCCAGGTTTTGTCT
>JAZGTJ010004020.1:6648-26167 GCA_036877575.1 Botia almorhae
CAGAATGTTTAGCGGAAAATACAATATTAATACTTGCTTGAATTATCAACACAGATAATAAGAATCAAGCAGCTTAATCTGTGCTTATATACTGTATACTCTTTTTGAAAAATCCAAATGACAAATGCGATAATGTTTAAAGTGAACACCACTTACAGAAGTTGTGATATTATTAAAACTCAGGAGGCTTTGCAGATGTCAGTCGAGCAAGATTTGAACCTGTGACCTTTCGCACTTAAGGTGAGAAATATTCCTTTGAGCCATATGCTCAGATAATGGGTTGAGTCCCCAAGACTAAAGATGTAGAATCACCTCAGACAATGTCACTTCTGGCTGCATCTGTATCCTCTCTGGTGTTAGCCAATCTCAGCAGACAAGACAACCCAGCTAACAGTGTTATGTTGTAAGAACATTTCCCTCACGTTTCAATTAGTGACAAAAACATGTTATTTTGAAAGATCTAGGAATGTTTAAAATGTCCAGTTTTCAAACACTGTTTGCTTATGAGAATGTTATTCAAATATTTTTTTCTGTAATGTTTTAAAAATGTTCCAATAACTACTTAAGAATAACATTTTAGATATATATGACATGTAATGTTAAAATCACATTCTACTTCTGTTACTGTGAGATTTTTTTTAAAACCATGCTGGAAAACTTTAGGGAACATTCTGAGAACATTCCCTGTTAGCTGGGAACCAAATGGCTAACTCTGTATTGTGCTCTAGTCCTGTACTGATCAAATCTGATAAATCGCCCCTTATGTGTTAAAAGGAGTCACAGGGTCTTTTTCCACAGAGTTCTGTTGCTTGTCTAGTTACTTTAGGCTTTATACAAAACTTGTTGTGTAGTGAAGTAGAAGCAAGCAGATTTTCAATAGGGGAAAAATGATTGAATTTTAACCTGAGATCAATCGCCGTATTTTTCTGCTATTTAATGGCGTTTCTGACGGTCATAAGATGAGCTATAAATCTTTTTTATGACACCTGACCCTGACATTCTCAGCCAATGTGGCGAACAGTGGCAGGATGTATAAACTGAATGTATGGGTCGCATTTAATCCTCCACAAATCAATAGCAACCTCCTTTGTTGATGAATGATGAAATGACAAAATTATTTGTTGTGCTAGCACTGCATTCTCTTCCCGTTTGGTTGAAATCACACACTCTTCCTCCTGCAGACCGCCGTTCTCAGCATCACAGGAAGCCATCACATGCTGTGATTCATCAGCGGCCCTTTCTTCACCCACCGAAGCCATTGCATGGTGTTCTGGTTCCCATGGCGATGGCTAGTTTTTCCTCTGATTAAGTACAATTTGCTTGTACCTTTTAGCCCATCATGACCTGAGAGCTGTACAATAATGAACCGAGGACAATGCAAATGTGGGAGACGGTAACATGGGCAGGCAGGGCAGATGTTGCCGTGAAATGTAGAAGGAACGTATCTTTGACATCGAGCGTGGGTAATTATCAAAGGAACATAAAGAGAGCTTATCTCCACTTGCACCTAATGAACCGATCATGATGTAAGTCAGTGTGCCATCAGCTGGACGCCAGTCGTTTTTAATGTTTAAGGAATAGAGTGTAATGGCTGTTAGTTTCCTTCTGAGTGCTTAAACGTGCTCTGAGTTGGGTTATTTACAGCTTTTGATAATGCTTATGCAACTACATTTGATAACACTTTATTTTAATAGTCCTTTAGACTTTAGACATTCTACTACCTACTAATAACTTTAGTAACTAGCAGTCATTAGAGTATTACTTATGTATCTGCACTTTACACTTTATTGTAACACTTTATTTTGATGGTACCTTAACAGACATTCCACTGTCTGTAAGTATGTCGACTTATTCTACTAACCTTAACCCTAACCTAACCAGTCTACTAATACCTTAATGAGAGTCAGTTAACATGTGGTTGCATTTAGTTAGTGGAATGTTTAATGTGGACTATCAAAATAAATTCACTTTTGTAATCAATTGTGTTACAGTTCAACTCTATACAATGCAAATGATTCCTCACAATTTATAGGGCTCGTGCAACGGGTGCAAGAGTGAGGAATAGGATTTTTCAGCTTATTCTTGTGCTGATTAATAAAAACCTTTTTTCTTTGCTTAAACCCCTGCAGATGACATGGTTACTGCTCCTTGATATTCTTAGTTCCAATTAATGGGATTAAGAATTTAATGGATGTCCAACAGATGTTTATTATGACACACACCAGCTGTGGCTAAATTAGCCCTGGGTACCCAGAATTCCCTCCAAAATACACAGTTGTAGTTAATCACACAATGAAGCCAGTGCTAAGCTTGTTATGTGCAATATAAATAAGCACAGAAAGAATAACAATATATAAATAGCACAGGAATTAAGGACATTGGTTGCATTTTTTATATTGTTATGAGCTTTAGTTTTAGTTAGTGTGGTTTTTGTTCGTCTGGTATTTAGATTTCCCTGTCTATTATAGAATTTTGTAGCTGTAATAACATAGCTGAAAAAAATATTTTGTTACTGTGTAGATCAAACAATTTGTACAAACTAAATCAAGTCTGCACATTCAGTAGATTTATAATGATTGATTAGTTGATCTGTCAGTTTTTCTTTTGCTTCTCAAATTAGTACTATTCTGTACAAAGATTTATGTAACTTACATTTTCTCCTTAAAAGTATTTCTCTAGAACCTGGGAAATATGGATGTTTACACTCGATATGTTTACACTTAGTGTGCAAAGTCCAAAGCAACCATATGTGATGGCTATTATATTATATAGCATGTTATTGTTTAATTATATCAGTTACATAAATATGTCCATATGTGGTCATGAGCATTTTCAGTGTGACTTAAGTGCCACTGATCAAGATTAATTTTATTGCAATTTAGCGCAAAGAAAATAAACAATTAGCAATTAAAAAAGAGCTGCTTTTTCCACATTTAAAGCACTTAATCTGTTAATCTCTGTAAGAGAATGACAATGACTTCAGATGGCCATTAGGCATGATTACCATTTTACCCTCTGTCTAAAGAATTAATATGTATTGGGTAGAAATCTAATCATGCTGTTTTATTAATGACAATGTCTGGGGTGAAGTGCATCATTTGAAATTCTACTCAGTTATCAAAGAATATTCTAAATCATTTTAACTAAAATGGCCATGTGGAGTTTAGAAAATAAGTGATTTGAGAGGAATAGCTCACATAATTGCTAATTATGTCATTATTTACTCACCATTTCAAAACCATATACTGTTTATATCCGTGGAACATAAAAAAAGACATCTTAAAATCTTTGTGCAGCCTTTTCCATACGGTGATATTTGATGGAGACCATTTTGTGAAGCTCCTAAAAGGACATAAAAGCCTCACAAAAGTATAAAATCCAAGACCTCAGAAGTCACATGACAGCTTTATCTGAGGTACAGACCAAGTTCCTCATACAAATTTCTTTGTATTTCTTTTCATTGATAATCTTTCCCTCTGTTGAAGCTTGCTATTTATTTGTTTGCATCCAGATTAACAATTGTACATTGATTTGTGTAGAAAGCAAATACAACACACCATATATTTTAGTTTGAACATGGGCCAGATATTGGGTAGGCAATTTTTGAGAGGTTAGCGATAGAAATGTAGCTTTCAAAGCATACGATCCCACCCTCCCTTCAGAGTGCTCTCCAAAGCCACAGGTCCTCCAACATATAGTTTGACTGGCAAGTAGGACATCCTGTCATTGCAACAGGATCGAACAAACCTCTTTATTTAGTGATTCAAGAAGTGAAGAGACTCAACCAGCATAACAAAAAATCTCCTACCCTGTCTTCAAGTACATGTATTTTTTGACCTGCATAGAAATTCATTTTTTTCATAATAACTCTCTGATGCATGAAAGTACAATAGCTGGAGTTCTGAGGTTCTCAATGTACTTCCGTATAAGCCATAATTCATTGTGATTTGGTCCTAATTTCATTATATTTTATTTACTTACAAGTACAGTACAGTCTTCTACCTTTTTCAGTTTCTACTGCATTGTTGCATTTCAGAGTTTGTTGGTTTTCATTTGAGGTTTACAGATTTTACTAAACAAATTTTAGAAAAAAAATAGATAGAAAATAGAAAATATTTCGGACGCTATCTTAGGCCTGTGGAAAAGTGGGTGTCCACTGTTACCAACATGGCCAATTCATGAACATTATGTGCAATCATAATGCATTAATACTGTTGTTTATTTGTTTATTTATTACATGTATAATGACATTTTGTGGACACCACTGCTCAAATGACTAAACAAGACCATATAATATTACCCGCCGAGCAATCTTTAAAAGATCTGGATAATCGATGTTGAAGCAACACCAGAGATCAGTTTTAAGATTAAAGTTCCCCAACCTCAGGAGACTGCTTCTTCAAATACATCTCAAGGTTGGGTGTCAGAGTCAAGATAGATGACGTCTATAATGGAACCCAACTTCTCATTTACTTGTTCTCTCTCTGCCTCTTTCTTTCTTTGTATCCGTGATCTGCGTTTTATTAGCATGCTCTGGGCTACAGACAAATGCTATGCTCATGCATCTATCACAGGTGAAGGGGGAGCTATAGGGGTCACTGGCTTGTGCTCTGTGTAATTACAGATGGATACCCTCAAGATGAAATGATTTACAAGTGGAGAAGAAACTCGGTGCAGGCGGCGGATCAGAAGTCATGGAGACTTTATCAGTTTGACTTCATGGGCCTGAGGAACACCACAGATGTTATTAAGACAACAGCAGGTAATTGCGTTCTGCTCCTCTATTGAGAATAATTATGATTATGTATCAGCTGTTGATGAAGAGGATGGATAGAAGGTTAGTGTTACCGCTTATGAATAAGGGAGACCGGGGCAAGTTGTCACACTTCTTACTCCAATTAATATTTTTCAGGGTATATTTAATTTTTAATCAATTTTTTGCAGTACATAAGCAGATAAAAGTTAAGTCTTGGCTTAAAAGCTTATTGAACATTTACAACATTATTGGATGGAAAATGGTACAATCGTTTAAAGACACAATTTAGTAAATATCTGTAATAACAAAATAATTCAGTAATAACAATTCTATATTTAAATCGACTATGATGGATAAGTATTGAGATGAGAATTGACTTACAGCCCAGCCCATTAGAAAGTGGTTCGGGCATGCTGAAACATGGCTAGCATGTTTACTGCATGTGTACTGATTTTTCCACAGATTTCCCTTGTGGAATTTAAGCCTTGATTTTAAGGGTATTGAAATAACATGATATTAAAATTTTCAGCATGATGTTAAAAAAATTGCCATTGAAACAAAATGGTTTGCAATTTCAAAAGAAGGGTCAAAAGACATAGTGCAGTGTACTTTTTAATCATTTCACACATTCTCAGCCTGTGAGCATTTACCATCGTAGGAATAATAAAATTTGACACTTCTGTATAAGTGTCAAGTGAAATGGTCTTTCTTTGGCTTGCTAGACAAAACAGTAATAATGACTGAAAGACAAAAGCTCACAGTGTCAAAATAACCAGAACTGGCAAGTTTTTTAAACATTATTTAAAAGGTTTAGTGCGGTCAAATACTTACAACACTTACAAGGACATTTTTATAGGATAATTAGAAATGGCATTGTATTATGGCATTATAATGGCATTATAAATTGGTATACATGATTATAAAGCTTTTATAATCTTTTAGAATTAATGCTTAATAGAATTAATTCTAAAGCTTTCAGAATTAATGCTGATTCATATGCATTTGCTGTTTGGTTAGTATTTAGTAGATTGTTTAGCTGTAATAAATGTATTCCTTGTGCAGTACATCAGTGTGTTTGTTTGTAAATAAAAACCACACACTGAGAGCTATAAACATTGTTTGTTTGCTATATGTAGCTCAACTGGTAGAGTATGGCGCTTGCAACACCATGGTCATGAATTCGATTATTAGAGAAAACATTAGAGAAAACAGTAGTGTACTGATAATACTGTATTCACCCCCTGAATAAACTGTAAGTCATTTGAATATGCGTCTTACAAATGCATTGTAGTGTTGTAATATCTGAACACTAAAAACGTCTTGATAATCTAAAAATACACATAGAGAGGAAAGTATTATAAATGTCACAGGTAATTCAAGCAACTGTATTTTCAAATTCAAGCTAGGCACAAAGCTAGTCAGCATGGCTTTTAACATTTGAAAACTGTTAGGGATTACTGTAGTTACAGTTACTTCAAAGGTTTTGATTAGTCAGACTGCAGTTCAATTTCTATCCATATGTTCTATCATTTTTGTTATTTTTTTCCAGGTGATTATGTGGTAATGACTGTATATTTTGACCTGAGCAGAAGAATGGGATACTTCACAATTCAGACGTATATCCCCTGCATCCTAACTGTGGTTCTGTCTTGGGTTTCCTTTTGGATCAAAAAAGATGCAACTCCAGCCAGAACAGCACTGGGTAGGTACAGTAAATACAGACACCTGAACCGTATGTGATTTGTTGTTGATGTTTTGTTTTATTCCTAACCAACAATAATAATCCAACAAAAATAATATTTTTGAAGCTTCTTTGGCAACGTACACACCGCAGAGTTTTGGGAGTGACAACTGTATTCAAATGTGGGAATGAAATTCCTATATTATTGCACAGTGTGAATGGAAAACAGGAGTCTCTCTTTGGTAGTCGACTTCCACAGCATCCATTTTAAGCTGTGTTTCAGGACTAAATGACAATCATATTTAACTGTGATGTGTACGTAGCTGTTTAAAATTATGACAATTTATCTCTGTAAATGTATTCTCTCTCTTTATAAACCCACTTTTATGCTTAGAATTTCCTCAAATAAGTTAAAACATGAGAATTAAAGTTGAGATAGACAGTTTCTATTCTGTCTGCATTTTTTTGTTATTAAATATGCATGTGTTCCTACAAAAGAGAGAAAAAACTTGTTTTTATATTTTGTTCTTCACGCTTTTTATTTTGTTTGTTCACATTTATTCTTGTTTCATTGTTTGTATGTTGGCTTTACTCATTTCTTTATAGTTTCCTGGTTTGATTAAATCCATGTCCTGTCCCGGTAAGTGTCGCTTTTGTCAAAGTAATTGTTCCATTTTTCCATTTTTTATTGATATATTGTTCCATTTTTCCATTTTTTATTAATATATTGCTTTAGTGCTTGTTTTTAATAAATTTCAGTTGTTTCTGTTTTATATTTTCTTTTACTATCTCTATGTTATTTAAAGAACGATTCTGTTTTATCTACATTCTCATAATGTTGGCTAACGTTCTCTGAAAGTCCCCTCAAAGCTCTCATATAATGTTCTTGCAATAATGTTAGTGGAACTTATTTTTAATATATCATATATTGAAACGTTTTTTCTTAAGTTGGCAGTGGAACATTTTAAAATTGTTACAGAATCCAAAACAAATTTCTTATAATAAAGTTCTTATAACCAATAAAGTTCTTATAACCAAACCATAACGTTAATACAACATCTAAAAAACTGGACATTTTGAATGTTCATATAACATTAAAAATAACATTGTTAATAGTTTTACTAAATGGAAATGTTCTTATAACTTAAAATTGTAAATAAGTGCAAACTCTTTTTTTTGGGACTCACCCTTCGCTTGTATTGTAAAACAGTACAGAGCTGTAGTTGTGATGTAATTTAAAGTCAATTTAGACAGACTTTTAATAATAACATAGCATTGTTTCTTAGCACTAATACCTAGCATGCCAACTTGTTCCACTACCTCTAAGCATACCATGGATCAGTATGGACCAGGATATTGATCCCACTGACTACTCTCTAGTTAACAGACAGGATCAGTGCTGATAAAATAACCAGGATCACTGGTTAAATCTACACACATCCTGCCACTGAACATTAAGAAAAATCAGAAGATGGGCCAAAGCCCTGCCTGCATGATCTATGTTTGGAAGGAAAGAAATAAACTAGCAACATACTCTCAGAAGGAAAAGAGAGATAAATGCCATTAATCTGTCTGACAAAAGAAGTCATTATACCTTCAGTAGAAAGAAAGGAAGCAGGAGAAGAAGTCGAGATTTGCTTTACAGGCATCCGGTTGATCGATGGAGTCCGGAGAGGGAGGCAGTTGAGATAAAACGTGGGAGAGAGAAAGAACTGGTGCTCACAGCCATGGAAATGTCAGGTTAGAAAAGAAGTCAGAAGAATAGCCAGAGGTCAAGTTTAGGGGTCAGGCAGTCTTCAACTTCTCTTGAAATCGCTTAATAGCAAATTAAGAATATTGCCAAATTAAAAAAAATATTGCCAATAGGCTTTAGTTACATCACAGCCACAAACAGCCTGTGTATCTGTGAACTATACAGGACTAAAATCTTTTTAACTTATTTTCGCAAAAAAGAAATACAGTTTTGTATGTAAATTTGAAATGTAAATTTAAGTGAATTTAGTCCATGTGTAGGTACACTAGCATACCGATTGTCTCCAATGCAAATCCAAAAGCAAGGTGTGTTCCAATTCCAATGTATTATATATTTATAAAGACTAATTTTACCCAACGTTATTGATTATTACCAATTAAAGCAATTTAAGGTCCATAACTGATAAGGTCCGTAACTTGGTCCACAACTGCCCATAGCAACTTTAAACAGTGATTATCAAATGCTGCTGTGCTCCAATCAGATGGATTATTGAACGAGGAAGTTGGTCTCTAATGGGACCAAGTTTAGTCTGAGGTATAAGCGAGGTTGTGAAGAACCATCTGGACTTTGATGAGGAATAATCTGGGGTTAAAACATGAGCCTTTGAGGAGCCAAACTTGAAACTTTTGAAAGATATGTTTGATTCAGTTTTTTCTACCTTTTTCAGCTATGTGACACTGTATCAGGGTAAGTCTGTCTAACAGGTAATGGTAATCACCGTGGCCAGCAACAGTGGAGGAAAAAGGAATGAAGTGCAACATTTCTGTCTGAAATAGATGAAGCTTGCTTGTTTCCATAGAAACCCTTACAAAACAGCGACACAGTCATTGGTTCTCGGAAGCAACTCTAAATGTCCATGCAAGAGTGAAGCTAAGATTGTCTGCATGCATCCAAGATTCTAGGTGTTTGTGTGGGTGGAATCTTTTGGCCGTGCAGGTTTGTCTGTTTTTGTCAAATGCAATGGAATGACACAAACACCAAATGGACAGGTGTCAAAATTCAAGGACAGCTGTCAAAAAATCTTTCAAAAAATATTAATAATTTGCCACAGTACCATAGGAGACATACACCTGGCCAGCATTCAAGGCAATAGTTTATCTGGATAAGAGATAGATCACATGCTGTACTATCTTCCCTTATATTGGTAGTTGCCATAACTGCTCATTTGCATATAGCTAAACTTTAAACACGCCCACATCCCAACACCAGAGGTCACTTATGCCTGTTTATAATTTCACTTCAGATTTCAATACAGATTACTTTCAGTGTGAACATGCTTTTCAGATAAACCTTAAGTCTTGCTTTGTGAGAAGCAGCATATAATTTGCTTGGAGACTAAGAATGGTGTTTTGTATTCAGCCGAGATATCAAACAAAATTTTACACATGCTAACAATGTCAGCATACACTTTAGATGATTTAGCTCATATTTTTCATTAGCATGCATTTCCCTTGTTACCAGCATCTAATATCCTCTTTTGGTTATGCAGGAATAACAACAGTATTAACTATGACAACGCTCAGCACAGTGGCAAGGACATCTTTACCCAGGGTCTCGTACGTCACGGCGATGGACCTGTTCGTCACTGTCTGTTTCCTGTTTGTTTTCGCTGCTCTCATGGAGTACGCCACGCTCAATTATTACTCCTACAGTACTAGAAGGCCAACATGCAACAAGACAAAAAGATCGGTGAGCATCATGTCCTCGACCGCACAAAACACACACAATAACAACATGTTGGGTCAGCCGTCCCCTTTGAGGGATTAGAGCAAGATCTGGCAACCCAATGCGACAGACTGCACTGTAATCAGAGGTCTATCAAAGATTTAATATCGCCAGTTTTGCGCAACCCAGCGAACAGGGAACTTTCTCCGTACATTCGTTAACTTTCTTTAAAAGTTCTCTCAAAGTTATCAAAAGCTGCTCTTGCAGTAATGTTAGTAGAACATTTTAAAAACAGAATTTAAAAAATGTTAATATTAAGACAACTAAAAATATGTTGAGAACGTTGACTATGTTTCTAGTTCACTGGGGTAATAATTTGTAAAACTTTGACATATACAATGGTACTGAATAATTACCATGTTCACGCATCATGTTGCTGCTATTCATGGTACTCTATAGTGCTTCAATGCTTTTGTGGCATTATTAGTGTTTAGATAACCTTTCGAGTAAAAATGTTTAAACCTGCATTACAAAGTCATTCACAAGCTACACATGAAGGTGTTAATTTAGTTTAAGAAGGTCTTTATAGAAACCCCTCTACATTGCTGGTAAATGACAGAATACATTTGCAGGTTTGGTTCCATTGATTGTAATTAAATAAACACTTGAACCAGCAGTCTTTTTGTTTTGTATTCTTTAATATACTCCTAGTGTTCTACAGAATGAGGAACCACTCAGAACCACTCAGAATCTGTGACTGATTCAATGAAAATATTAAAATCAAACGAGTGATTCATTTGTGAATTTGACATAGTCATTTCTATATTTGGAAAATAACAGTATATCAAATATCAGGTAGCAGACGGATTGCTAGAATAATGTTATGTAAAATCTATTTATCAATGATACCCTGCTAAAACACTACCCATTTTTAAAATGCCGTTTTTGAAACTACCATTACCTACCATTTTAAAACTAGCAATGTTAGTACCCCACCACTAAGAAATAAACTAGTTAAACTAATAACTTTGCTAGTTGTAGCAGCTCTCCTGCACAACACTGATTATTGCTTTCATAACAGTACAGTGATAGTAACATTATAACAAGCTTAAGGATACACTGATAGCGGTCCACACCTACTACCATATATGTAGAGATGCATGGTAGAGTATGGAAATCTGGTTTTATTAAGCTGTTGTTGTTAGTCTTTGTCTGTACTTGTAATATGATGCTAATTTATGGTTGAGCAAGCACGTCTTTTGTTTCATACCATGTGTTTCTCTTGCAGCAGGTTAAATTTTCTCTCTCTCTCTCCCTCCGATACCTCATTTTGATTAGATCTTATTTCTGCTGAGAAGAAGAAGATAATTACCTTAGCAATTTTACACCAAACAAATATTACCCTATAGGTGATCTCACATAGATTATCTTTCATGACTGTAATTACCATGCTTTTCTTGTTACGTCTCAATAATGAGATGAGTAACTGGCAATAAAGAGAAAAAAATTGACAGCATACCGTTGGGAAGTTTTGCATTGTGGGGTTTAAAAGGATTCAGAGGAAGGGCTGTAAGGATTTAGACAAGCGAGCTTAGATTTGGAGGGCATTTATCCACCTATGTGAGACTGATGCCGCACTTGACTTGCCCATTGGATAAAACACTGTTAGTTCAAGTGGATGGGAATCTCCACAAAGCCAGCGTGATCTTATGTTTTGATTGACACCCCACTATGAATGATTTGTTTTGCTCACAACATAGATTTGATGGGCGCACACTTCAACTCCAATTTTGTCGTTCTCTTGGCTGAACTGTTGTTCTGCAGTAAATGCAAAACGTACGTCTAAATGTACGACTATAGGCATTTATTCAAAATGCGTTTGAGGGATGCATATTGCACGTAAGTGTCCTTCAAATTGTAACAGGATGTTGTTTTTGTCCAGCAGAACTACTCAGTGTTGGATGTGGGTCCCCCTCCCACAGTGATTACTCTCAACAACTCCATGTACTGGCAGGAGTTTGATGATGCCTGCGTATACGAGTGCTTGGATGGAAAAGACTGCCAGAGTTTCTTCTGCTGCTATGAAGAGTGCAAAGACGGAGGGTGGAGAAAGGGTCGTGTGCATATAGACATTTCGGAACTCGATGCATACTCTCGTGTCTTTTTTCCCACCTCTTTCCTGTTGTTCAATATCGTCTACTGGGTAGGCTACTTGTATCTTTAGCGTTCCTACACACTTCACAACGGAAAGACCTTAACTTTTGGTTTTGTCCGAGCAGAAACTAAGAGCAGACTGAACTGAGCCTTTCCACGTTAAAAAGAGTGGACACAGGTCACCAGAGTAGAGCTGTGGTCAGTCGAGGACTTCTCTGGTAGGTCATGAGGTTCTTGAAAAATGAGACAATGCTACAACCGAAAGCTACAACAGATTTAACCCTTAAAGCCAGGCTGTTTCTACATTGTCAGGAAGTATATTGCCACAGGCTCTTTATCTGGTCGCATTTCTCTGGCAGAAATCTTTGCCTTTTGTTCTTCAGGTACCAGGAAAAAGTTTCACAGCGTTCCTCACACGCTATCTCATCTTTTAATGGGTGAGAGAGCAACTGTTAGAAGTCAAGGTGCGAAAAATCCTTAGGCCAAGACAACGTGTGAAAAAATGCCTTGCGAAGCATGTGACCCTCTGACTATCAGTGTCTCATACAATCCTGGTAGATCGCTCACATGAATGGAATTCTGTCATCTAGCCATCAGTCAAAACCAGACGGCTTTCATGTAAGCAAAGCTTTCAGAGCCATCTATAGTGCCTTCCACTGGAGGAGAAGCCATCAGGCCGAGAAATCTAAGAAATGATGGCAGGAGGATCATCTGGTCTTGACTGACCGCTGATGGTTTTACTTTGAAGTTTATTCAGACCGTGGTTATATAGTCACCCGTTATTTTGATGCTTTCAACATTTCAACATCCATTTTCACTGCATGTTATATGATAGAATTAAGCTCTACCCTCAATCAGCACAATAATCTAATGACAAGAGTATAGATTCCTTTTGAAATATTAATTAGTGTGTAGATTGCAAAGGTTTGCCTATATTTCTAGATTTTTATAACATAATTTTTCCACAGAAGAGAGGTTATTTGAAGATTAAATTAATATATTGCATATTAAATTATTTTGTTTAATAATTTAATATATATATTATCATTTGTTTTGAACTACTTAAATCTATTAGCGTTAGTTAAAAATTGCATGCATACGATAAATCTTAAGTCCCCTATATTCTATTCTATATTCAGTCCAGGAGCCCAAGCTGACATTATATTTTCTATATAATTAGTCTACACCAGCCCAGACAGAAGATTGACACATTTCACAGTTTCATAAGCCCTCCAGCAGCCATTACTGTTATTCTAACTTGAACTGGCATCAAAGATTCTCCCCACCCTCTGAATGGCAATTGGTTTGGTAGCGTCTATGTTCTTAAAGGGACAGTTCACCCAAAAATGAAAATTGTCATTATTTACTCACCCTCATATAGATTGAAACACACTGGATTGCACTTTTCCATGGCTGCACTTTTCCATACAGTAAAGGTGTGTAGTGACTGGGGCTGTTGAGCTGAAAAACGTTCCAAGGTTTTTGTATTTTGTCATTTTGTGTTCCACGGCATGTGAAAAATCATACGGTTTTGGAGCAACATGAGGGTGAGTAGATTTGTTTTTATTTTTGGATGATCTATGCCTTTAATAATGTGTTCAAGTAAGATGGAGTGTCTAAATGAATTATACCCACAGTCAAAATATTTTTCCGCATACTACAGTAAAAAACCCACAGCATCACTGTGCTCATAGCTGTAACCCACAATAAAATTTGTTACTGTGTTGCCTTAGGGTCACCTGCACAGAGCTACTGTGAGATGATCCATAACAGAAAGACAAATAGATTAATATAAAGTATCTACTTCAAATTAGTCATTACCAAAGGATTCATATTAGCTGAAAACATTTTGAGGCAATCTCTTTTCTTCTTGTATACCTAATTATTTTTTACTCATGATTTTCATTATCATCGATTGGTTCTTGTATTTGTGTCTTATGGGTAATATGGTTGATGCACATCAGTGGCAATATTGTGTTATTTTTTCCTCAATGATTGTAGCATTTTTTGGTTTTGTTTTTTATTAATGCAACATTTTTGCAATTTTCATCTGATACCACTGTATCTTGGTGGTCCTTCTGTATATAGAAGGTGTCGGCTGTCAACATTTAATCGATCCATCAATGTGATCTCTCTGTAACTTAAATCTTTGAATTATGTTTTCAATTGTTTTTTGACCTGAACTCTTTGTGACACGTTTGAAATGTTCAGACAGAGTGACTTCATAAGGTTTTATATTCAAGGATCGTCTTGCAGTTTCTTAATGACGTTCTGAAGAACCAGAAATGTGCTGTGAATTGCTGCCAAGCTGATTCTCTTTTGCAGTCGATGATGCTTTAGTGATCTTTAGTTTTTGTGGCTTTTTTGAAGGTGTCAATCCACTATTGAGCGGTTTTGCAGTTCTGTTTGATGATAGTCTGTGAGTGCTTCATCATATTGTTGTTATTGCAGGTGTTCAGTTTGGCGTACAATAATTATTAGCTGTTCATTTTTAGTGGTGCTAGATCTTCAAACTGACCTATCATCAGTCACATTAATGGTTTTGCTCTTCACACCCAAGAACTCATACGACTCTACAGTTCTGGTAAGTTACCTAAAGCCATATGCTGGAATTAAATCCAATTATACTTATGCTTTTTATAGTGGCCTAGTAATGACATACATTTCCAATGAAGATGTATTCTGAGGAAATAGAAAATCTGTGCATCAGCCGTTGATGAGGTTTAATGCTTATTTGGTCACTTTGGTCATTGACTACTGGATATCAGTATTCACAATTCAAGGCAGGTGGTCCTTTCGGTGCAATGAATAAAATGCTACATTTATTGTTTCTTTTATGGTGATAAAGATTTATACATCCAAGTGACCTTTAAAAGGGTGCATATGCTATCCTTATGAAATAAAACATGCACACACAGAACGCTCACTACTCCATATTATCCTTCATCCTGCTCATAAGATTACATTTTTTTTTCTCTCTCTCTCCCTTTCTCTCCTCTTTCTTCCTCCCTCACATCCTTTCTTCTTTCCTTTTTTCCTTCATTCCTTCCTTCCTCCTGCCCTCCCTCCCTCTTCCTTCCTCTACTTCCTTCTTTCCTTCCTACCAAACCCCCTCCCTCACATCCTTGCTCTCTCCCTCCCTCCTTCTTTTTTAAATATATTACATTGTAATTGAATACAATTATTATATTAATAGAACTTTCAAAGTGCAGGTCGACCATTGAAGGCTGAATGCCAAAGAAATCTTATTCACTAATCTGCTATGAAGATGGCCCCCCTTCATTTCATTCATTCTGCTGAATAATGCTTTTGGGATGTTTTTGCGCATTACGCCACAGAATCGTACCATAATTCCTCATGATAGAAAGTGTCAGAAAACCCTCGTGTTTCATATGGTCCGATTAGTAGCAATCTCTGAATACATTAATGTCAGTGGCCTATTGTTTTTTGAGAATAGTCTTAAAATGTAAATTACCACTGTACCAATAGTAATAAGGAAATCCTTTCTCTTCTGCCCCAGTCACACAAACACACCCTGTGCACCTCTTTCTCACAGTAAGGCACAACTTTTCATTGTAGATTATCGCTTTGTGTTTACAATGACAATTCGGTGTGTATTTCTCATGTTTCTATGGTTTGTAAGTGCTCACAAAGTGTCGTGTTTGTCAGTGGGGTTGTCATTCGGATTCGATAATAGAGGGTTTTTGTGAGTTTTGGCCTGTCTTTAAACTAATTTCTATTTCTCGTGCTATTTTCATATATGTAGTTCTTTTTATAAATGAAATGTAAAGTGCAGAGGTAAATCGGAAGATGTTCAATAAAATTTTGTTTTCTTTTTTCCCATTTCTGTATTTCACTGGAGTTTTACCTTGCACTTTATAAGTGACTTAGTTAAATGTATTTACAGCAAATTAAAGGTCTTTTGTAAGTAGGAGCAAGTTTCTTTGGCCAGCTGGAAGACTGGACTTTTTTTCATTGATTTGTTCAGTGTCATTTTTTAACATCTCAGTCGAGCACTGTACAGTAATTAAGTCCATTCCACATTGATTTCTGCCTCAGCACCTGTCAATGAGAGCTTCGGTGCCCGTACAGTATATCAAAATAACAGCGCTCACATACAGTGTCATCAGCCCTCTTAGAAGTTTACTGTCCAGTTGAAAAGGAGTTCTGTTTATTGATCAACATTTAACACAGAAACTTGGGGATAAGTTTATTTAGCTAAGCAAATATACCGAGAGCAAATAAACAACAAACATCAGAAGTTTAAAGTCCACAAAACTGCAGATCTTAAGCTAGGTTAATGCTGTTTTTGTTGCATATGCATCCACAAAGGCCCAAATGATCCGCTCCGCACAAGAACACAGTGTTTCTGAACCACGCAGACAGATGTGTCTGATCATATTTCATTATTTTACAGATCAGATTCTATGGCCGATTAGATAGATGGTACAGGACGTCAAAATAAGAGATAATGATGTGTATGACATTTCTTATAAGAGACTCTTCCTCCAAAGTTCACTAACCTTGGAAAGACCATGATATTACCTATTGTTACATCACACTTTTTTATGAAGTTTTGGGGGGAGGCAATAACAAATGACATTTGAAGTAATATGATAAATGTTACAGTGTTCACTACTCTAAGGCCCTTGAAATTCAGTCCATTTGGTGGTTATTGTTAATTATTGAATTTTATATGTAGCTGTTTAAAATATAACCTAAAATGGCTGACGCAAACCCTCGCTAAGTATAAGCTTGCCATCAAGGTGATAACAACAAATAACGACATGGTAAGTGAATTTAAATGAAAGTGAATTAAATAATTATGGGGAATTGGCTTTGTCTTAAATGTGTTCCTAGTTTTACTCTTACGAGACCTTAATTTCTCCTCCACTAAACTGTTGGAATGGTTGCCATGGAAACATTGTTCGTTCGGTGTAATGAAGCGAAACCAAAGATGAGAGATGAATGATTTGGAGCTGAAGTGTCTGACCTAGTTTTTAAAGGCATTTTAACTCCTTATCTAACCTGCACATGGTATGACATGATCATTCAGCACTCACCCACGATGACAGTGCAGAGTTTATAATGTGCCAATTAGACCATTAATATGACATGCACATGCAGTTAGATTTGTTATCTTGCACACATGCATTATTATATCTCAGCAAATACATCAATCATATTTGACGGTTTTGTAAAAAATAAAAAGAACAGCAGGACTGTAAATTATTCTGCTCATTTTGTGAGACTTAGTTATCCTCAGGCTATAGTATTAACAAGTCTAGCTTTTCCTATCTCAGACTAACAGCAAATCTTAGTAACTATACATAGTCCAAACCTTTGATATGTGCACTCGCGGTTACTGCAGGGCATTCATTTGAATGTTAAATTATTTTAAAGCTTTGCATACGAATGTTTTCCATAAATACATAACCTAATAAACCTGGAATTGAAAACAAATTTAAGACACCCGAAATCCTTTTCATCTCACAATTTTGGTAGCTTAGTATTATGAATTATTAACACAGCATTTGGCTTTCCCTTTATGAAGTTATGTCTTCTACATCCCAGAACACATTGCAGTATTTTTCACGAGATGGTAAATTTCATCTTTTGTCATTCGCTTTCCAGACTTTACAGTGAGGAACACTTTTTTCTTGGAAAAAAAATGCCATGCATATTTTATTAAGGGATGCACTCAGTATAAAACATTCATATGTTCCTCTAACCTATGTACAGCAAGAATATATGGTTGAAGTCGCAACAAACATTTTTTTCCTCAAACTGCAGACTCTAGATGCTACCAGAGAGCTGTCAAGCAAATAAAAACCCACTTCTGTCTATCATAAAAAGAAGAGCGCATAACAACATGAAATTTGTTCATTCAAGTACAGTATGGTAATGATCCTAAAGAGGATCATACTGCTGTTAAATCAGCATTCAAGTGGTATGATAAATGACCTCGTTGCACTGGCAGAACTTCAAAAGCAATATTTTATCCCTGTCATTTAACTCAACTAATTCCCTGAGTATGTGTTGCTCATAGATTGCAGATTAAAGGAATTTTCCAGCCAAAAATTAAAATGATAATTTACTCACCCTCACTCATGCTATGGCGTCAGAATTATAAGAATTTTCATTTTGGTGTGAAAAATTCCTTTAATTGGGGGCTTCGAGCATTGGGGAAAGAAAAAATATATATATTTTAAAAATAAACTGGACTGGTTTTGATCTTCAGGCATATCTGAAAAACACACACAACACAGAAGAAATCCTGTGGTCTCATTTTATAACTGCAATACAGAACAATTGCAGAAGCCACACTATCTTTAAAATAAATGGAATAACAATGATATTGTTTGGTCATTCTCCATTATTTTCACTGCTGTCAGTTTCAGACTTCTAACACATGCTGCTGTTTATTTTTTATGCTATTTTTCTGCCTGGTGCCAGATTGGTTGATGGATGTTTGTGAATATAGCAGGACAGGATGTCACAGACTCCCTCTCATCTCTCTGCTCTTCTTCCGTAACCAAGCATTCTGCCTTCATGGAAAAACAGGATGAAAGTCCATCAGCAGCAACAAGCCTCCACATGAAGGATGGAATGGTATTGTGTCTGCTCTACAGATCCAGCTGAGCTGCAAGCCTCTCCTCTATTACGGTTATATACCGCACCTCTTTCCCATCCCTTGAAAGCTTTCACAGTTCACTTGCTTAGCTTTCCAGCACTAAGAGCCCTGATGATTTCCTCTCCTGTCACATCTATTAGAGGAGAAAAACATGACCTTTGTCTACCCAGAGCAAAATTTGTTCTAACAAAGTGACCAGTGTCGCATGGCATGTTTTAGAAGTGCAGCTTTCCACTGGCACACATTCGTGGCCTTAAGAAGCTTAGATCCTTTGTTTGTTTGTGAATGAAAATTGTGAATGAACTCTTACAATGTTTTCAAGAAGTTCCATAAATTATTTCTTCTGGAATTCCTAGTCTGCTCCACACATAGACACACTGAAGAATGGTACAGAAAGCAATGTCTCACAATAAACATTGTTAAAGACAATTCTTTTAACAGCTTGTTAAAATGTGGTACTCGTGTGAGACACGTTTACAATCAAAAAGCAGTGCTGTAAAACGCAAACCCAACAATTTTATGTTGTAAGAATGTTTTCCTTACTTTCCCGTTAAGTAACAAAAAGTGTTAAAAATGTTGTTATGAAAGTTCTAGGAACGTTCAAAACATCCAATTTTTTGACATTAGACACGGCGAAACCAATTTATATTAATAATGTAATTTAAATTAATTTCCGTAATCAGACTCACCCTGACCAAAAAAACTGTTACCATGGTTTTATATAGTAGCTTGGTATAGCAACTCGGGCAAGCATAGCAAAGGATCTTTTCTGGGAAATTTTCTGGGAAAAATCAATATCTACCCCTTTCATGTTTAGTGTAGTCTTAACCAGCTATTGTTTCCAAGGCAACCGGGAAGACAATGAGCAAACTGAAT
>JAZGTJ010004021.1:0-32603 GCA_036877575.1 Botia almorhae
GTGCCCACAAGTGTGTCGCGTGCGCGTGCCCACAAGTGTGTCGCGTGCGCGTGCCCACAAGTGTGTCGCGTGCGCGTGCCCACAAGTGTGTCGCGTGCGCGTGCCCACAAGTGTGTCGCGTGTGTGGGATTCTAAAAGCTTTTTGAGCTTTTCAGGAGACTAAAATCTTGTTTTGTCATTTTTTCAGGTTATTGGTACAACAGGCTTTATGAAGGGGCTGTATGGAGAAGCAGAAATGAAGTCTGATAACGTGAAGGTAAAGCATCTGCAGTTTGTCATGAAGGAGCATGTTTGGGGTTTTTGTTCTGCTGCCTCTTATTTATTCCAGTGATTTAAAATATTCATAAAATGCATGAAGGAAGTTTGGGCTGAGACATTTATCATGGTACAGGGCTTGTGTGTGTGTGTGTGTGTGTGTTTGTGCCTCCTTTGACATTGATCAGACACACACATGTAACTGAAGACTCTCTGTGTAATTAATCGTGCCACACATCTCAGTGAGACGCGGGGTGTGATAAATCTTCTGTTAAACACTTAGAGTGATGCTTACTAGCTTTACTGGGATCAGTATCATGGTGACCTTGCAGGAGAAGCAGATAACTATTACCAGAGCCCTGTGTGGGTAAAGTGAGGAGGTCATGTCTGATCTCTCTCCAAACACAGAGCCAGGCCTTTGATGTCCCAGCATGCATAATTAATGATCTCCACACCTGAGTGAAGCTTTAGGTCAGCGTCATGTCATGTTTTAGTCCAATATCAGAAATGAAATAAAAAATATATCTGAAGAAATGAAGGCTCTGTTCTTATCACTTATTAGGAAAAATACATTCGTAATGTGTCATAATAACAATATAAAATAGAAACATGGGTTCAAAACCTAGGGAACATACTAACTCTGAATGCACGGTGCTTTAGATAAAAGCATTTGTTTGGTAAATTACATTTTTAAAGATAAAGTGCATTTATTTGTCATTTTCATGTTACTAAAAGTAACTAGAAGTCATTTTCATGTGTTACTGCTTTTGTGTTTGTCATTTTCAATGTTTACTATGTTTAATTCTACGAGCGGGGGGCTGTTATTATCTGAGAAATAAATGTGATCATTTGGCAAACTGTATCTCATTATTTTTGCAGTGTCAGAAATGACACACTTCATGGTGAATCAGGTTCTGTCCATGTGTCCTGCAGGATAAAGACTCAAAAATAGCCTTTCTTCAGAAAGCCATCGACGTGGTGATGCTGGTCAGTGGAGAGACTTTATCTGCTAAACCTGCTCGAATTGTAGCAGGACATGAACCAGAGAAGACCAATGAAATGCTGCAAGCCATCGCCAAGTGCTGCCTTAACAAGGTCAGTCTTCCCTTTAACCAGTGAATGACTGGAGACTAATGACGTGCAGGTGAAGGATGATTTATAGACCCATTAGTCCCTTGAGCTTTTCTGAAGATGAGAAAGTGATGTGACAGAGGAATTATCATGAGAGTCCAGCGATGCTGCAGGGCACAGAACAGGTGTGAATGTTACGCTGAGTAATGAGTGGCATGCTGGGATGTTTTATGAGTCTGAGCTGCTAGTGACCACATAGCAACTATGTAGCAACCACCAAAAACAGCCTAGCGACCAGATAGCAACATGTTAGTGTGTTAGCCCGTTGTTCTTCAGCACATGTCCTGTCCTGATGGCAGCTCTCCAGTGACGAGGCTGTTAAGCGGGTGTTAGCAGGAGAGAAGCTGGATTTGAAGGGGAAGCCCAGCACCTCCAGATCTCAAGACAAAGAGAACAGAGAGAGCAGAGAACGGCACAGAGATCGAGAGGTAAGACCTGCTGCGTTCTGCAAAACAGGTTCAGTCAAACAGACGTTACTGTTGTCTTCAGTAAATATTCAGTCCTCAGCTTGTTTCCCTGGGCAAAATACTGCATTCCTTCACTTCTTAAAAAACGTTAAAAACAGAGTACTTTACAACAGCTAACACTGGCTGTAATACAATGACTTGTCAAACAGAGACATTAGTAGAAGTTGCTAACTGTGTTGAAGACACCACATTTTATTTAATATAACTCTCAGCAACCCTCCGAGTTTCCAACCTGTAATTATGGGTTTGATGAAGACCTAAACATGAATATATTATATATATTAATATATAGCTATAGCTATTATATATAGCTTAACTATATATTGCCAAACAACATATTAGCATAGCACATCGAATGATATAGAGGTGTATGTTTATCAGCATTTGACAATATATATTTGACAGGCACTAACTGTACATTGTTACTTCCTTGCTTGCACTTACTGTTATGAAGGAGAGGGTGTGATGTCTCTGTTTTGTCCAGGAGAGAAAGGGGATCAAGGAGAGCAGCAGAAGCCGAGAGCAAAAACATCCAGATCAACCCAAAGATCCAGAGAGCAGAAGAGAAGAGAAAGAGCGACTGCGAGACGCAGAGAGGTCAGACAAGCGACGTGAAAGAGACCGGACGAAAGATCGAGACAAAGACAAGACCAAAGAGAGGGAGCGCGAGAAAGAAAAGGAGCGCAACAGGGACAGAGAGAGAGAGAAAGAGAAGAAGAGGGAACGAGAATCTCATAAAGACAGAGATCGAGACCCTGAGCATGAGAAACGACGGGAGAGAGACAGAGAGAAGGAACAACACAGAGAGAGCGAGGAGAAGCTGAAGGACAGAGCTGATAGAAAGGTCGGACATCACTGTTTGACCAACTGAATTTAAACCAGTACAGTACAGTACAGTACAGTACAGTAACGGTGTATATCTCACAACCTGTTCTTTTGGATACTCTAGTGAATGAAAGAAAAGTACTTCATTCTATTTTACATCTTATTAAAAACTTCATCGATGGCAACCGAGATACAATCTTTAATTTCATGTTCTGTAGCAGTTCTCAGTCTGCTGTATACAGATGAAAGCCACTTTATTTTGTCTCTAGATCAGGGCAGCTGAGGAGATCAGCAAGTCAAAGCCTCACCCAGAAGAGAGTAAAACCCACAAAGCTCAACCAGTAGAGGTATGTTTGATCTCTTACCCACAATCCTGTGCAGCTTGTCTGTTTACTCCCCTCACATGCAGTATATACAGATGGGTGGAGCATGCTGTCATCAACAAGGCTTTTTTACACAACATTCCTCATTGTTCTTTGTTTTTCAATCCTGGAGGCTGAGGCCGGTGAACTGGAGGTACAGGTCTGACCCCTGTCGTGATTCATGAGCGTGCTCTGCATTGCTTTAGAATAATAGAAGTCTTGCATATTTACCCTTCTGATTGTGCAAGGACAGACTGCAGGTGGAGGTTGTTTTTCACACAAGGTTTAAACTAAACACATGTTGGTGGGTCAGTTAAACAGGAACTTGCCTTTGGCTGGTAACTTTTATGGAACTG
Source organism: Botia almorhae (assembly GCA_036877575.1). Taxonomy (NCBI): domain Eukaryota; kingdom Metazoa; phylum Chordata; class Actinopteri; order Cypriniformes; family Botiidae; genus Botia; species Botia almorhae. Next base: position 3,397 of record JAZGTJ010004021.1, read on the forward strand.
TGACATAATGAGGTTTGAGTTGAATTATCAAACATTAGTCAAACATTCATTTCAAAAGCATGAAGGAATTTACACACAAACTGTTTGTAAACTGACTGAAAACGTGCCACCACTGCGGTTTGCCAGGGCATTCTTGTGCAGTTGCTAAGGTGTTATAATTGGTTTCCAGCCCATTGCTGTGTGGTTACAAGCTGCTTGTTTACTAGTCCAAGTTTTACACACCTATACATATAAATATCCCTGTTGTTTTAGGTCTGTGTGTAACTCTGATAACAAAATGTTCCTTACGTTTCACAATGGAAGGTGTCATTAGTTCTGCCTGCCTGTTAACTGTGGTCTGTTGCTGGTTTTGTGACTGGTTTAGTGGGGCAGGGTTCTGCTCTGTTTACAGTTGTTAGTGTTTGTCAGTGTTTATGTGGCTTCACAGCTGCAGTCTTACAAACTCTTGTTTCTTTTATGCTGTAGTGAGCTTCTGTGATTTGGTGAGTGGTGCGGCTGCTCAAACAAGTTTAGCTAAGTGTTATATCTCTGTTGCGTTTGTCTGTTTTCATTTTCAGCCTTCAGATCTCTCTGAGATTCAGGTAACTTCTGTTTGTCCCAGATGAAACTGGTTTCATTTTCTCGTAGGCTGGACGTGTTTTAGTTCATTAGTCATAATATTTAATATCTGGAACATCTCAAGAACAGAACTTCTCAGTGTAAAGGATCTTAAAGTGATCATACATAAAGATGAATGTCTTTCTCTCATGTTATTCAGGCTGAAAGTCCATCGCGCATCCCGAGGCCTTCATCAGCTAAAGGACAGAGACGCAGGCCCACAGCAGAGGATCAAGGTACAAAAACTGAAGAGACTTCAGTCATTTCTCACTTACAGTGCGTTACTGCTTCTGTGTATGAATCTCATTTTACAAGGATTTTTGTTTAACCTTTAACAGGTATTGTTATAATGTGACTTTAATGTAGTAATTGTTTATCATTATTCATGTACATCATCTTTTAAGTGATATCACACACCTGTCCTCTCACAGCACAGTGCTGAAAGCTCACAGCAGAACCTCAGATGTGGTTTAATGTGATTTGTTTGGATGATGACATGGATTGTGTTTGTTGTCTTTCAGATGAGTCTGACAGTGAAGGAGGTGAGAGGTTTTCTCTGATACAGCTGTGTTCTTCAGGGTTATTACTAGCTGTCTTCCAGTCACAACATACAGATTTACTCAGTGTTCAGACCGAAACAATGAGCAACCATGTTAAAAATCCACATATAGTCATTTGTAGTCATGTACATTTTTGAGGGACCTTGTTCAGGAGTGCATGCCGCTTGGACTCAGTTTTGAGATCCAAAAGTTACAGTGTGTTTTTATGATGACACAAAAATTTCGGAATATAACTTTAAATTGTTTTTTTTTTCTCAAAGGAGACAAACCTTCAGCAGAGAAACCATTAGAGAATGGAGACACAACAGATGGAGTGCCATCTCACACAACACACAGGTAATGTCTGTCTGTCTGTCTGTCTGTCTTTTCTCAGTTAGTGTTAATGTTCCTGTAAGTCTGTTTTTCAGAAATTTGGTCACTTTCCTCTGGTGATGATAACAGTAACAGAATGTGATAATGGGTCGTGGTGTTTGTGGATGAAGTGTATTATATATGCTCCCATGAGAGTTTGCTTGCTGGTGGAACCCACTCATGTAGATCCTCCACTCACTTCACTTCACTGCAAGATCAGACCACAAGATATCACTCTTAGCTAGATCACTGCACTTCTTCTAAGCACACACTGTTTTTCTAAGCATTTACCCATGTAGGAACTTGCTGTTACTTGCACAGGCTACGCATAAACTCACATGCATATCTTACAAATCATGTAAATGTGTGTTCATGTTCCTTTTGTTTGCTTCAATGTTTCTGTAGAAGATTAGCACGTCCCAGCAGTGCGAGACCGGCGCCCCCCCGCATGAAGCGTCAGGAGAGTTACACTGATGTGACCCCAGCAGAGAGGTGAGAGGTTTGTAAACAGAGAGACTCTGTTTACACTTTATATACGTTTATATTAAAGCAGTTAAGCCATGTTCTTAGTTCACTGGAAATAACTTGTGATGTGACATTGTTTTCTCAGGCAGGGCAGTGCCAAGCCCCTCACAGCGGTCATCATGGACAGGAAGAAACTTTCTGAAGATGAGGATGATGAAGATGGACAGTTTGTAGTGGTGGAGGCAGCTCCTCCTCCCCCTGATATGCCTGAGATGGAGGTGATGTGGATGCTCTGTTCTCCTCATATATACTGTTTGGAGAGTCAGACTGATTCAGATTCAGACTGACTGACTTACTCTTTATTGCTGCAGGAGTCACTGGAACTGAAGGGAGGCGACAAACACGGTGAGTCACAAGCTGAAGGAATATTTCTGCCCAAGCATGAACATTCTCACGTGTTGTTTCAAACTCGTGTACTTTGGTTTTCTTCTATGGAACACACGTGTAGTGCTCTTATCATCATTTAATACATTCTCCAGCATCTGTCCACATTCACTGTTATTGCATGAGATTTGTTTTCTGCACATAACATTTTGTGTTCCATAAAAGAAAGTCATTGAGGTTTGGAACAACAAGAGGGTGAGTAAATGAGAGAATTTTGTTTGTTTGTGTGTGTTAACTGTCCCTTTAAAGCTTTGAGGAAATACTAGATTGTAATTCAATGTTCAGTTATTAAATTAAGCCATTTTCACATGCTCATAGGCGGACTTGTGAAAAAAATCCTGGAGACCAAGAAAGATTATGAAACATCATCTCCAAAGTCAAAAGAACAGGTATGACCCCTGATCCCTTTCAGAGAGCTGTTGGTTTTCCAGTCATCACCAACAGGTGGCAGTGCTGTTACATCTCACACTCACACTGGTCTTTCACAACAGGTTTCCAGTAACCTGCGTAAATGCATTTCAGAATCTCCTCATGGAGGAAATCAGTGTTGTTTTGGGCAGTTAACATTACCTCAGGGATTTGTTTGTCTCTGCTTTTCAGTCCAGTGCCTGACCCGGGATCAGTTCACTGCAAAGCAGCTTAACTAATGGAGTAAATGAATGTAATTGTGTTCATTGAGAGCTGTTGAAGTGTTTCTCTGCTCAGTGGAGCTTAAACACTTACACATTAGCGCTGTTCTCACTGATGAGATTATTTTGGTGTGTCCCACCGACATGTTGCACAACTTTGGGCAGTTTGTTTGTAATTTTGGAGATTGAGGGACACATCATTCAGAGTATTTCAGAAATATCTCGGTTTAAAACTGCATTCTTGGTTCCCAGCCCTAAAGCAAACGGGCATAAGTACAGTGCATTTAGATTTCTGTTTGCGGTCGACCCCAAGCGCACATGCAGTGAGCTAGAAATAGTGAGCTTATCCCAGCTGGCGTCCACAGTGGGTGTTTCTTCCCCCGTATTCTTGATTTCAAAACAGTCAGACTGGATTTCCTTTCAGTCCTGAATAATAAAATTAGATTTCCCCTAACAGACACAGAGCAACACTGCGCTGGAACCTGAGAGCTGTGCGGAGTGCATGACTTCTAATTGACTTCATTCACGCTCATTAGCACTCTAAATTCTCTTCTGTCGTTTTTGCGGGGATGAAATGGGCGTGTCGTCCGGACCACTGAGCACTAACGAGGGGCGTCAGGTTAACTGGCACACCGCACCTCCTCTGTCCAGTCAGCTGTGTGCAAAAAATCTGTAATGACTTCCTTCCTGACTTGAAAGAGGGCAAAGGTCAACGCAATGAAGCGGCAGCTCTCCTGTAATCACAGTGTAACATCCAGGGTTAAATATGTAAATACTGAGTTTCCTCATCCTCTCCTGACCGGTTTGAAGTTACTCACCCCAAAAATATGAGTGTTCAGTCTCCGATCTCTCCAGGATTTCGAGAATACGGAGATCCCCGCATGAAGTATATGGCTTAATCTCTTCAGAACGACCGCAGAATGTCGAGTTTTGATTATTACTAATTCTGAAAGTGAAGCAGAGCCAATGACTCACTGCCGGGCTTTATTAGCATGAGTTTTCTGTTCTGCCTTCTAAGTAAAGATTTACTTCAGCAGGGTCAACAGAACTTCATTTATTACAGTCTTTTGGATCGTTATTTTGTTGTTTTACTGAAGGAGCAGGTCTAGGAGTATATATGAAGCTCAGTTTCTCATTACTGTGTGTTTTACTGAAGGAGCAGGTCTAGGAGTATATATGAAGCTCAGTTTCTCATTACTGTGTGTTTTACTGAAGGAGCAGGTCTAAGAGTATATATGAAGCTCAGTTTCTCATTACTGTGTGTTTTACTGAAGAATTTGCCGTATGTTTTGCTGGTGCCCTCTTCTGTGACCCACCAGATCACGTGTATATTATTGTAAGATACTTCTTGTAGGTCGTCTTGTTGTTTTGAGAGTACTGGCCCCTGACAGCAGCTGCGTTTTCATAAGCATTTCTTCCTCTTTTCCTTTCCCTCTTTTCGCCATCAAATTAGCCTTGATGAACATTTGCCGTGTGTAAATAAACCCGTGGCACACAAATGGATTGTGTTGAGTGAACGCCACGCCAGCTCTCTGCAGAACAGGCAGGAAAATAAATAGTCATCCCTTTAGGCCCGTGTCTTTGTAAACATCTACTTTCTTGTTGGAAAAGTAAAGGAAACGACTCTCTTTACATTCCTCAACACTGTGCCCTCACAGAGAGACGATTGACATCCGTATGGAATGACCCCAAGGTTACAGTAAAGTACCGCACAGACCTGCTTGAGACTCTGAAGCCTGATAGCATAATTGCTTATGTTTTAGTCTATTATTTCAGTCTCTCGTACCGCTGCCTGGTTCTCATAAGTTGAACTGTCACACACAATACTGTTGTTGTTTGGTTCTGTGGCCGTTTTCTTTGCACGCAAATACAGAATACAGATCCCAGCAGTGACCCCTGTGGGGCAGAAACGACCCTTTCATCCCGTGTACATGACCCCCCCCTTCGTTTTTGCACTTCACTTCATCCCAGCTATTTTTATGATGTTGCTGGATGGGGCCCGTGTCGTCCCCAGAGAGGAACCCCTAAACACTACTGAACAATTCATCTTGTCCCCTATGAGCCTGGTGTTGGATCCAAAGACCCACCCTGGAGCTTTACACCAGTAGTGTATACACAGCAGAGTGACTGACCCCAGACCCTCTGTGTCTGTGTGAACTATCGCTGTTTGTTTCTGTTCAAATGTTGTTTTAATAATGCAGTTGTTATATAGCTTGTAAAGAACTTGTAAAGAAGCTGTTTGTTTCTGGGTATGATTGGTGGGCCGGTGGAATAAGTGTGTGTGTGTCTGTGGGACCTTTTGGCAGATTTTTTTGCAGTTCTGTTTTGTGTCATAAATGACACCTTTCACATGAAAGTCCTATCAAAAAAATTAAAGAGACAGTTGCTCTCATTTGTAGTCATTAAACTGAATTTATCTGATCTCAGGTTTGAATTTGAAGTTTCTGATTCACAGAAATGTCACACAGGAATAGAATGAACGTTTCTCAGGTTTATTGTTCTCAGAAGGATTGGGAGACCACAGGTCCTTCAGGCTGATACAGAACTGTATTGTTCTTTAGTTCTACATCAGCACTCTATGAATTATTTCTTCATTAAGTTAATTAAGCCTGCAGCTGAAGTCCACACGGCAGGGTAATGAAGCATCCTGATCGAGGCTCTGGAAGCCACCTGCCCCAGCCACACTGACTCCACACTCGTCCCGCTTCTGTCACTGTCTCAGATCATGGAAAAAACTCTGCAGCCTCGCACAAAACTAATATTTTTCTTGGACCCAACAGAAGAAAATGTGCAAGAGGACGGCAAACAGAGCACAACTGGCCTTCGCGCTTCGCCAGCACTGGGCCCAGTGTACCGCCGGTGTTTGTGTTAAAAGGGTGTTTAGAGGCCGAGAAAACCACCCACATTGCTGTTAACTGTTAGACTTCACTCTGTACACACTTGTAAACCACAAAGAGGGAGAAAAATGAAATTAGTCTTTTCTCCTCAACTGTTTCGTTAGATGTCTAGAGCAAAGTGGCGTAGTTAACCTTTGATATGTTTGCAATACAGTTAACAAACTTTGTAAAGTTTTAACAATAATCTCCGGTTTCAAAACACAGATGATTAAAGACTCTAATTTCTCTTTTTCTCCTTTCAATAGCATTTGACCCACTGTATATCTAACAAAAGCAGGTGATATGACGTGTGCACGTGTTTATAATTTAGGAAAACATGATTTTAACCAAAAATACATTGTTGACAAGATGATCCATAATGGCAGAATGAGTCACATGACATCTTTTGAAAACGTTATTGCTTTCATTAAAGCTTTATAGCTTATGAGTCTGTTTTGATGGGGACGGTTCTGCTTATTACTGTATTGTCACGTAGCTCCGCTTCGAGGTCTCTCGCTTTAAACAGGAAGTGTTGGTGTTTGTGTCCAGCATGACATGAATTGGTTGAGAAGTTTGGTTTAAAAACAGGTAAATGTAAAATAGTTGTTATTGAATATCATTGTAAAATCATTTCACTGCTATAGTCTGTTACTAAAATAAACAGAGTCACGTCTCACGTGAGGGTGTGTGGAGAAACGGGGAGTGTGAATAAGGCCCGTTTGGTCTAATGCCACACACAGCCTGTGGCCCCAGCTGAGTAAACAGATGTGGGCCCCTGTGCCGGAGAGGCCCTCAGACCGGGACCCCCCAACCACACAGCACACAGAGGAGGGCCTTCAGTAACTGCTCACTCACATTATAGATCCTGTGTCCCTTTCGTTTTGATCTTTATATACATTACCAGGTTTGTATAATTCCTGCCTTGACATTCTAAACATTTGTAGCCTTGAGATTGAAAACCACTAAATGCTGACTACTCCCTGGTGTTTTTAAACTATATGTGTGGGTGGTGTAGGTTTCCTCTAAGCTCATTTATAACATTCATATAAAATGCTGATAGTGACTTTGGCTGGCATCCCACTAGCCTCTGTGTCAACAGAGTTTTACTTGTAAGAAGCTTGGCAATCTGATTGATTGTCATTCATGGTGATGGTGTAACTGAGCATTTTTCTGGTGTCTGCTGATATTTAATGACTATTGCATTTAAAGAAGTTGAGTTTAATTATAGAATCATTCATTGTGTGGTTCTGTCTCTCTGCAGGACCGTTCGCTGGTGTCAGAGACGTCTCGTAAGAAGGAACGTGAACTGGTGGCGAAGGAGATTGAGCGTCTGCGTTCATCCATACAGACTGTGTGCCGCAGTGCTCTGCCTCTGGGCAAGATCATGGACTACATCCAGGAGGATATGGACTCCATGCAGAACGAACTGCAGGCCTGGCGCAAGGAGAACAAGCAGAATGCACAGGCCCTGCTGCAGGAACAAAGGTACTTAGAACCCACACACGCATCCCAGTGTTTAGGGATTGCGTGCAGTAAGTGATTTCTGAGAAATTTTTGCTAATATATGTTATGTGTGGGTTTTTTAATTAAAATAGTTCTGGATGTGTAAACAACAAAGTGGACCAGACCGATCACCACAACTCTGTTATAGCCAATCAGCAAAAGTATTTTGAGGGCAGGGCAATGAAGGGTGTTTGGCTTTTAAATATCAACAGCGTTTCTCAGAATCGCTGACTGCATATTGTTTTTTGTGTGTCTTATTGTAATGTCACTTTTTTAATCTCCAAATTCATGAATGTTTGCACACATTGTTAACATATGCTCTGCCTGCATGTCAGAATCACAGACAGCATTGTGGAACCTCTGAAGGTCGAGCTTGCTGAACTGGAGCAGTTGATCAAAGACCAGCAGGACAAGATCTGCGCCGTCAAGTCCAACATTCTGAAAAATGAGGAGAAGATTCGTAAGATGGTTTCCAGCTTTAGCGTCTCCTCACAGACATGAAAGTCCACACACCCCAAATAAAACACGGAGCACTGACAACCAAGAAGATCTGCTAAAAGGCCAGATGTCCTGTCACCCTGCAATCAGTGGAGGAAGTTCAGAAGGTGTATTCAGGAGTGACCCTCCTCAAACCCCTTCCATGTGAGGTGCCTTCTACAAGACCCAGGATCTCCTACTGCTGGTGAACTTTCTCTGAGAAAAAAAAAAATGTGCCCTTCTGCAGCAGATTTGCACATGAGAGATAAATCTGTGTGGTCACCATATTGATGTGTCCTGTATTTTGTAATGGGGCTTTACATTTTTCTCCACATTCTCTTAGAATAACTGACTGACTAACAGGTGTGTTATTTTGTTTTTCATTTGCCTTTTTTTGCATCCAGATTGACAGTTGTTCTGTCTTCAGAGAAAACAATGGCAATATATTAATATGTTTGTAGTGTAACGTTCTAAAGCTCATGGGAAGCAATAGAGCTTCACAGATGAGTGTAAGAATTGCCAAAATATGGAGACACACCACAGAAGCACCCCTGCACTTTGATGAATGAGACTGTAAATCATTTACCTGTACACATTGACAACCTCTCACATAACATATCATATGATCAGAGAAATGAGATGCATTGTAACTAAATTCATAACGAACCGTACCATAATCAGATGTACTGTGTATCCTTATCTCAAATTATGTCAATAACGAAAACATTACGATCTTGCATTTCAAAAAACGTGAATGTTTTGATCCGTTTGATGGTCAGTTTGTCATTGCTGATTTTGGGCATCAGATTTGCGAGAACAGTTTCTAATGCAAACTGAGATTTGCAGCAGTTGTTACATTTATGAAAAAATCTATTTTGATACGTTTGAAATGTTGGAGAAATGTGGACAAACTGTTGGGTGAAGCAATAACAGGTTCAGTCTGTCACCGGTGGATCAACTACACGATCAAGCACATTTAAAAACATTCAGAGTATGTCTTGTGAAGTTTTACCTTTTCAGAACAATCTGCACAGCGAGAAAGTCCTGTGGTGACAGATTATATACGACATCAGTATTATCAGCTGTACACTTACGATATACAGTACGGTATTTATTTTGAGCAAATCTACTTAGGCGTCTTCAAAAAAAGCTCTTGGCATTTTATTTATTTTGTAAAGAGCCGACCATTTACACTGTAAACCATTTGTAAGGCATCCATACTCTTTACTGTACATGTTATGTATATGTGGTTTGTATCATAGTTCACAAATGAATATAAATTTTGTAGTGAAGTGTAATAAACATACGCATACATTTCTGTTAAAAGTGTCACAATGTGTGTTGTTTGGCTGGTGGAAACGGTGCTAGCAGCACCAAATGAAATTACAGACGAATCTGTTTGAATACTCCACGCGTACAACAAATGTGTATAATGTCCATACAGTAGTTACAGTAGCACTAGTTGTAAAAAACACAACACTCATTGTTGCAGTGCTGTTCTGTGGCGTAGAAATGACATACTTCACTTTAAAGTAAATGTAACATTTTTAATCATGCTTTGTAGTCATGATAAATATGCTACAATAATGATCTTTTGATACATCACAAAAGGCCTGTCACACACACAGCTTTAAAAAAAAAGAGCAAAAATACTGAACAACATTTTTAAAGCCCTCTGTCAGCACATCAGTTTGAGTTTTAATCTGGCAGGCTTTGAAACACGTCGTATGCAAGTACTGCAGGAGCTCTTGAATGTCTTGAGCAGAAGTTGACCAGGCTGTTTAAAATCAGGATTTTAAAACACTTGAAAACTTGGGCACCTGCCTAAGAGACTCCCGAGACCTCTAAATAAACGTTTGGATTGGGTCAGAGTGAACGGGCCGCGTGTCGTGGGGGATCTTTTGTCCGTGTGTTCTCCTGCTGTTCCTCTGCTCTGGAGGAAACATGAACCTGAGGGGTTCTTGGGACTGTCAAAAACGATTGTGTTTCTTCAGCCAGTGAGCAGGTGGACCTTCAGTTTTTCTGTTCTTCAGTTTTTTTACACTAAACACTCTTTTGAAATCAATTCTTTTTATTTTACGCTTTATTATTGAGGACTCTTTAGTTTGATCAGAAGTGACCAGACACGCCAGGACCAGCAAAAAGAACCAGTCAGTCATTAAAACAATGTTTACATACAGTCTTTTTCATAGAAATGCTTAATTCATAACCTCAGTATATATTTACACATAATTTACTTTGATAGTGATTCATATTTTATAAACTATTAAACTGAAGAGTAACACACACTTCTGGACTCTTCTACACACACAGACATACACTGGTGACTACACACTGATGGCATGTGCAAGAAATGATCACAGTTAAAAATAATCTAGTATCATTTCAGCAGACTTATTAGCCCAAATCAATAGTTCAGCTGTACTGTAAATAACTAATTCACTATTCTCTCTGACAGATGTCTCATTTGTGCTTTCTTGCTCCCTATAGTGCAGTTTTCTCCAGAGACACATGAGGCTCCCTGTTTATTTTTGTAGGAGCCCGTAGTGCAGTGTGCATGGTTCAGCTGGCGTCATGCAGCAATAAGCCATGCGTCTGTGGCTCTTCAAATAAACCTCCAACAATGACAGACTAAAGTCACCTACCACAGTTAAAGAGAATCGACTTCACTTTACCCACACTGACCCATCTGCTCTGGGGCTGCTTGTGTTTAATATTAGTGCCTCTCAAAATACATTAATACGCACTATCCCAGTTAACAATTTCAGGTTGAAAAAACATTAAAACAAAAACATTGAAACATGTTAGTTTGAAAGTTCTAGAAACGTTTATAACGTCCAGTTTTTCTTTTAAAAGGTTGTATAACATTAACATTATTTATTGGTTATTTTTATTTTTTATAGAGTCTTTAAAATATTCCACTAACTACTTAAGAATAACGTTTTTGATGTTAAGAGAACTTTTAGAGAACATTATCCAACGTTCTGAGAACATTCCCTGTTAGTTGGGATATAGGTAAATCTGTTTAGAAAAATTGGGGTATTTTTTTTACCAAATTAAAAAAATGGAGTCGCCTTAAGATTTTATTGTATTGTAACGTTAATAGTATGACAGTTAAACCCCACTGTCATTAAAAATTATTAATTAATTAATAACAATTATTTAATTAATTAATTGACAATCAATAATAAACCCAAAAACTAAAAATCTGTCCCAACTTTTTGTTTTTTCCACACAGTGTAGTGAACGGGCTCAGGGGCTGTGCACTGTCCCTTTAAGAGCAGACGAACCCCAAACAGGAAGTGCGAGAATAAGCCAATCAGCGCAGCTCAAACAGAACCGCAGCCTGCAGGTCCATGCTGCTGCTAAAAATATCATCATCACCATCATCATAACAGTGGTGTGACCAGCGCGGAGCGGCGCGCTACTTTAGCTTCTTTCTTGCGGTTTATGACACTTGGAGAAGAGACTGTGTTAGGATCAGAGTATGGCTGATGGTGGAGATGCTGATGACCCACCCAGCCTGGGCTGCCCACTGGTGACTGTGTCCCACCTGCCCAGCACCACTGCGGCTGGTATGTTCTTAAACACATCAGTTCTGAATATCCGCATTGTTATGGGAGTAAACGTGCAGTTAAAAGACATTAACCTACAGTATTTGGTGAACAGGAAGTAGATTCTGGTCCATTATTCATGACCACATGAGTCAGAAATACAAAGAAACGTGAATTACGTCAAATCTGTTTAAAATACATGTTATATCAATAACAGTAGCCAAAATATTGTCCTAACAGCGCTGTCGGGGGAAAGAGTTTCATGTAGTTTGCGGTTTTGTTTAGCATTTGAGAGCTCCCAGCATGCATCGCAGCATGAATAAATGATGGGGTAGGACTCGGTATAAGCAGTATAAGGGATGGATGTTGTAGGGTTATCATTTTGCTTGTTGTTGATTTTAGTTTAGTTATGATGCTGCTGTTGGCACTGTCAGTTATATGTCATGTGATGATGCTAAAAGCTCATCTTTGTATTTGAGATTTTTAATATGGAGAAAGGAACAGCATCCAGCATTTCCCATCTGGCCAATGGAGAATTATTAAGACTCAGTATTCCTAATGTATCTTCATATATTTTATATTCTTAACCATGTTGAATAGGTGTTAGTTGGATGCAGATATCATGCAGAAGTTAGTATAGAAATATGAAACCTGATTTATTGATTATCATCTAATCTGGCCTCTTCCTCTCTCCCTCTCTCTCTCTCTCTCTCTCTCTCCCTTTCTCTCTCTCTCTCTCGCTCTCTCTCGCTCTCTCAGGCCGTAACCTGAAGGAGTGGCTGCAGGAGCAGTTCTGTGACAAGCCTTTGGAACAATGTGAGGACATGCGTCTTCATAACGCTGCGTATGTGGGAGATTTGGATACGATCAGAACCCTCTTACGAGAGGACAGCTTTAAACAGTGAGATAAGTTTTTCTTAGAGGGATTTTTCCCACTAAAGCGGCTCAACTGGTTTTGTTTCAGCACAGAGATCTTACAGATTATTTATATTACTTACAACTTACAAAAAGAGAGAGAGAGCATTTAACATTTAAACCATAAATGAAGGTAACCACAAATTAACCATGGTTTTGCTATGGGCACCATAGTTTAACCAAGGTATTTGTAGTAAAAGGGTGGTTATACAAATGGCAATCAATGCTTCAAAAACCATGGTTACTGCATTTTTACAATAATGAAACCATGGTTACTGCATTTTTACAATAATAAAACCATGGTTACTGCATTTTTACAATAATAAAACCATAGTTACTGCATTTTTACAATATTAAAACCATGGTTACTGCATTTTTACAATAATAAAACCATGGTTACTGCATTTTTACAATAATAAAACCATGGTTAAGTTTTTAAAAGGATTATAGTAACCAATGCTTGTATGCCACTCACCATGAAGTTCTTTCTATTGATTCCACACAGAATTCAAGCTTGTGCTGACGTGTGTAAATGTGTAACGTTTAATTGTGTTTCAGGCGGATCAATGAAAAGTCGGTGTGGTGCTGTGGTTGGCTGCCGTGCACGCCGCTGCGGATCGCTGCCACTGCTGGTCACAGCGCGTGTGTGGACTTCCTGATCTCTCAGGGGGCTGAAGTGGATCTGGTGGATGTGAAGGGACAGACTGCTCTGTACGTGGCCGTGGTTAATGGCCATCTGGACTGCGTGAGGATCCTGTTGGAAGCCGGTGCTGATCCAAACGGCAGCAGACATCACAGAAGTACTCCTCTGTACCACGCTGCTCGAGTGGGCCGAGTGGACATCCTACAGGAGCTCATCAGGTGTGTTGCTCAAACTGGAATCAAGTTGACTTGATGTTAGACATTTGATATTCACAGATGAGCTCAGTTTTTAACTTTAATAGAATTTGAATAGAATGTCCTGCAATTACTGCAACAGATGCATATACTTAATATACTATAACAGTATATATACTTATATACTAATAAGAACTAAGAAAAATAGCTTTCACAGCAAAAACAATGACAACATTGAGAATAAAAATAGATAGTATATTGATAGACACTGTATTTGTATGTCTGGTATTTCATGGCTTATTGCTTTGGCGTTTAAGTAATTACAGTGTGTGATGCATTAAAAACTGCAGCATGCATGCTTGTTTGAAGCATGCAGTATGATTATATAGATGTATGATGTGTGTTGTGTTTAGTTGAGTATTTAGGTGATGTTTTTGTAAAGTGTCTAATTCTTCACCACTAGCAGCCCAAGTTTTAGTGTGTTCTGTTTAGCAGTTCTGTTATCACTGACCTGCTGAAAAGACCTGCAATGACAAACGACACCCAAGGCCTACTGTGAAACTCACTAAGGTTCATGTGATGCTCTGTTTCCTGGAACACACACAGGTTCAATGCTGATGTTGATGTTGACCACCAGCTGGGCCCAAGACCGTTGTTCAGTGCCCGCGTTCTGTCCACTCTGGTGGTCTGTCCACTGTACATCAGCGCCGCATACCATCACCTCCATTGCTTCCGGATGCTTCTGCAGGCTGGGGCCAACCCAGATTACAACTACACTGGCCCCGTGAGCAGAGAGGCCCTGACAAGGGGCCTGGCCTCATGTCTCCTGGATGCAGTTCTGAGGCACGGCTGTGAGCCGGCCTTTGTAAGTCTGCTGCTGGACCATGGTGCCGACCCGTGGCTGGTCCTCTGGGACGAGCTTGATCCTGATGCTGTGGGTCGTGTAAGGGTCAACGCAGAAGCCCTTCACACCTTCCAGGAGGCCAGAAGTAAGTCATGTGTCTTATGATGTCATGGTTTCCACTTATGTCTCATCATACATATTATAATACATAAAATAAAAAATGTTAAATAATAAACTCGCAGATTAAGCTGTAATCTGTAACGTTTTTTTTTATACAGAAATATATAGAAATCAGTTCTAGTACAAGACAGATCAGTGTTTAACACAATCTGCTTACCTTTTCACAGTGGTATGTTTATATTGATAATGTATCGGTTGAGTTGACAGGTCCGGTTTTCCAGGAAATGTCAATTTGAAGTCATGTCTGTAAACAGAAAAGGTCCAGCTACTAAATCGCATGTGTGATTGCAGAAAATTTTGGAACATTGTTGCTTGTTTTTACAGAAGTTGTTTAGAATTTAAACCTTTCACCCATGTTAAGAAAATATTTTGGTATGTAACCTGCAATTTTATGTTTTAAACAAAGGTGGTGATAAAGAGGTTAAGTTAAAAAAAGAGGAAGTTACAGATCAGATCTTTACAAATAGTTAAAAGTGTTACATAATCCATCATTTATGAAACTTACTTTTATTCTTCTTGATTTAAAAGCATTTTAATCAAAGCATATTTTCTTCTGTCTCTGACAGGAAGAGATCACATGACAGAAATCTGAAGCGCTTTGAGTCTTATCTGTACTTCTCTAATGCAGGGCACCCGAGGAAACTGACGCACATGTGTCGCATTGAAATCCGGAGAGTGATGGGCAAACATCGACTGCCACAAATCTCCTCCCTTCCGCTGCCCGACGCCGTCAAGAACTTTCTGCTCCATAAGGACTGAGGTGGATGAACTCCGGGGTGTGAATGACAGGTAACCGGAGGTCATGCACGACGCAGGTGGAATCTGCAGAGCTTATTCGCATTTCCTGCACTGATTTTGGTGGAATGTATTTTAAAGTAATTAATGGTTGATGAAAGCATAATCCATCTAGCAAGAATATGTAGTGACCACAAAAGTTGTGAAGGACAGCCTTTCCAAATCTGTTTGGAGTTCTGTGTTTGCTGATTCTGTGTGGACCGTACAGTTGATGGCTACAGGGCCTTAGATTTTTTTTTCTGGATCTTTGCTGTTAGCTTTGCTGTCAGCTGCTGTTGCTTTGTGCACTTTAAACACAATTTTATTTTATTAGTTCGGACTCCTCTGATTGGTACCCATGGACACATGCGACTGCACTTTCTGCATTAATATGCCAAGTTCTTGCGTTGCTTGGCAACCGTAAGCAGCCTACAGTTAGGCTAATGAACTTATTTGGCAAAGTGTGTTTCTTTCGATTGTTACTATTAATAATTGTAGCTATTTATTTAACATGGAAATCTTTTAATAGCACAAGTATCCGAGAGGATTGTAGATACGCTGCCTTGTGTTGTGCCTGTAAACACACTTCACCTGTGGTAAATCTACTGTAACGCATGTCTTCTTGTGTTATATTGCTTTTTCATAACAATATAAATGCTAAAAAACAATTTTAACGGTGAAATCTGTAGATGCGTCTTAATAGCTTTCAAACAGAAATTTTCCTGAGACTGTCACATCTGTGTTTATAGATGCAGAAACTATAGGCACTTCACATTAAATGTCTTTGCTGTGGTGCTGGTGAAAATGACTGGTTATTATTTACTGTGCTGTGATATCGCTCCACTGGTAATATTCTTCTATTGAAAACATCCCTTCAAAGACACTTCCTGTACAGTATCAGGTGGATATCAAAAATACTTTTTGATGTAACCGGTTGCTAGGCTTGTTGCAGCCTTGAAGGGGTCCTCTCTTATGCGTTTCCACATTTGTGACATCACAAATCCCAGAATTCAAATAAACCCCGCCCCCAGAAATGTGTTGCCTTGATAAGCTGCTTTAGAGAATAAGCTGTTGTAGTGTGTTGTTGCCATGCCAACAAAACGTTAACAAAGACTTTAGAAACAGCATAATGGGACCCTTTCAAATACAAGTACTTCATGAATTGTGATGATATTGATGTGTTTTGATATGTCCTTATATTTGCCTACATGTGAGTATACTACTGAAAACTGCCCTAAATTGTCCTTGTGTTCTTTCATTTGAATCATAAAAAACTGCAATGAAAACCTGTTGCCCAGATCTGACTGACTTTGCTTGTTTGTTTTTAGCTGTAGGGTTTTTCTTTTACCCCTAGGGCCCATTATTATCTGTCCTATCTCAGCTTTTGAATTACTGTGTAATGTTTTGGTTGTTTCTTATATATAAACATAATTATCACCCAGCACAGGAAGTGATCCTGTAAGATCTGGAAGTACAGATACAGATACTGTCCTGTATTCACACAGGCTCCGCCCACAGGTTTTTCAGGGGCCATATCATACCACACTATCATATCTCACTATCATTTAATGACAACTGATAAGCAGTGATTCTGATGTGGAATTTCTCATCTTGTTCTCTGGTTTTAAATGCCTTTTTCCCCGTCAGACTTTGACTGAAGTGTGCTGTGACATTAAAATCACATCTTGTTGAAAACCACAAACTGTGGAAAAAACAAAGCCTGGGAAAGACTGAAGCCTGCCAGCAAATCTCTAGTGGAGTCGCAGAGAACTACAGTCCCTGGATCTGTATCAGGCCAATGAGGGAAACATGGGTTCACACACTTATAATTATTCATAAATAAGGACGTGCCCCTTCATAGATCGTTTTAGTCAAGAGAGATAATGTGCACTCCCAGGCACGGTTGTGTACAGTGACTGATTTATCCCACAAAAACAATTCAGTTGTCAAGACTCTCAAATGAACTCTGTGTAGTGAGAATATTCTTGCCGGGTTTTTTTTGAAGCACTGGTTAAATTACACAGTAGATGATAGTTCTGCTTTAAAACAATCTGAAATCTTTCACTGTCTAAGTGACCTTTGTAATGACTGTCTGTTTTATTCTGCTGTGGATGCTGTGTGCCGTTTGCTCTAGATGGCACTGTCTTCATGTGAGACTCATCTCATTCCTTACAGAAGATAAAAAGCTATTTAAAAGAAAAAATAACTGTGTTTCTAGGTATCTGTTCTTGGGGGGTTTTATCCAGTTTTACTACAACAACATTTACAAATCAAAGTTTTATATGTGTGTATTCGTGTTAATGTTGAATATTGGTATCGTTTTATTTATTGGTTTTTCATCTGAACTTGTTATTTTTCCACCAGCTGTAGATTACTAGTTTATCTGTAGATTAATGATGCCACAAATTGCTTTTTGTCTCATAAATGTTTTGGGAAAAATGATCGCAAGTTTCCAACCAAACAAGGACGATTTCCTTATGTAATTAATTTTGGTTTTAACGGAAACGCAATTAACTCCATCTTAGTGTTTTATATGGGCTTATAAAAGTGCATGTGCGCTTGTGTCGGGTATAAAATCACTTATTTTCCTTTTGTTAAAACTGAAGAGCTGCCAGCTGTGTGTTGTTTAGATCGTTTTAATCTCGTATCTCTCCTCCAGAGTCATTTGCACTTGCAAACTCGTTTTATGTTGCCTTTTAATTGTAGCCGTTTTTAGGAACAGTGATCTCATACCTTCAACTGGCTCTTTTTAATTTCCTCTCATGCTGCTGGATATTTGACAAGAATGGAGAAAAGAGATGAAAGCTTTTTTGGTTTTGTGGATCACACGAAATTCAGATCAGGTGGTATTTAAGCTCTGCCGGTCCTGCCAGAAAAACACAGTACATGTCAAGAAATTATACGCTATTGATATACGGTCCAAGTAAAACAGTATTTTTGTTCGTTTTTCCGTCGGGTCAGTATAACAGGAAAGGTTGGTGGAGTAACAATTAAACAAGTGTTGGTAATTTTTCATTTCTGTGTCACACATGCTAAATCAATTACTTCAGTATTTCCGGTGCAGTTGAACTTTCAGACGGCCGTGTGCGTGTCTGATCTCGAGGCGTGACGTGTTATTAACTGTAAAGGGAAACAACACTAAGTGTGTGGCTGGCTTTAAGACAGGAAATATTGACTGGAGAAACTTTAGCAATAAATGTGTTTTTTTGGTTTTAATTAGGAAACCAAAATTGCTTAATGACTCTTAATTTGACTTTTTTCCAGCACCACTGGCAGTTGTGAACTGCGACAAACAGCGGAAGTCAGAACCACGAGAGAATGTCCCGGAACCTCTGCTGTTGCCTTCTGAAAGTCCAAAGATTTTGAAATCTCAAAAGCTCAGCAAAATCTCCTTGAGACTCAGCAAAAGCAGGCCGTTTGCGGGCCAGCAGTAGTACACTAGGGTGTTGGTGTTAATGAACCTTTGATTAAGACTAAATGTGACTAAATGTTCAAGCAATACAAAACTGCTACAAATAATCTTAGAGATGTATGAACCACAGAGTATCTTTCGAGTCTGTTTGTTTTGTTTTCTCCTTTAGAAATACCTCAGTTTTTCCAGCTCTTTAAGTACAGAGGCTTTGTAATTGATAGTATTCATTAAGCCAAACTAGCCATGGTTAATTACTCCAGTGAAGTTCTGGCTCTGGGGAACAGCGCCGCAGCTGAGTTAAACCGTTCGCGTTCGCTCTTGGCTAGAGAACAAAGCTATCAGCAGACATGTTTGTGGGCATATGAGCTTCCTCTGGAAATTAAGCTGGAATTGTCACCCGCCTGACAAACTGCCATCAGACGACACCATCGGCAGGAACCTTGAAAAAGGAGAGAGAGGGAAATAACAATTCCACAAGCGCTGTGGGAATGCAGTAAAATGTGTTTTCCTGAAGCCTGGAATCCTGCGAGTGGAAAGTGGCCTGATGTCTCTGGGGACGACTCTTCTCAGAGGCCTGTGAATGTTGTGTGCATGCTGCTTCACAAAATGGGCGGAGTCACACAATTGCATCATCATGTGTCTCCAAAACCAAATGACTTCAGATTTCTAAACGGTGCTGTTATGTAACGCTGAGCACATTCACAGACTTAGAGAAGGATTGTGGGTGTCACATTCTGTGATTCAGATCAAGTGATGCGTGAAGTGAAGCTGGAGCTATGAACAGCACAGAGGAAGGATGTGGGGTGTCTCATTTAGGTGGATTCCCCTGACTCCTCTAGTATGACCGTTCTGACAGAGGGTGGGAAAAGATCCGAGCCCACGCCTCAATGCCACATCAAATCAACCGTGTCCTCTCCTGATAAGAACACACAGACGATCTTTCCAGATCTCCAGTAAGGAGGAAACGAGAGGAAAGACATTTAGAAGATCAGTTCTGGTGATGTACCTCTGTCCTCCCACCAAAGCCTGTCATGTTTCTTCTGTGCTGGTGGACGTTCTCTTCAGTCTCGTGTTGAAGTAACACTGGCTGTCCCCTGTAGTCACCTTCATTTCCATCCTACAGTACAGTACACATTGTGATTTTACTTTTCATAATATCTGCAAATATTGATTTCCAAATATTGATTTTTGAGTTTTTTCCTCAAGCATTACATGATGCATTTATCTTTGGTTGATCTCTAAAAACTCACCCTTTTAACTTCCTGTCTATATCCTGCATTTCCTGTCTGCTTTTTCTATTTCCAGACATTGAGGTGCAGACGTGGACATGTGATTACACTGATCACAGGAAGTAAAGATGCACCAGATAACACAGACTGAGTAAATGCTCAGCTAACAGGGAACATTCTCAGAACGTTGGATAATGTTCTCTCAAAGGCATCAAAAAGAGAACTTTTTTGACATTATATATCATATGAATCAAAAGCATTATTCAGTTTAAGTTGTTAGTGGAACATTTTAGAAATGTTACAGAATTAGAGTTTTTAACGTTTTTAATACTCAATAGAAACGTTAGGGAAATGTTCTTGCAGCCTAAATATGTTAGCTGTGTGTTTGGATACTGAAGAGTTTAGAATGGTCTTTTAAACATTTTTACAAGTTGTTAACACACTAACTCGCTATAGCTGATCACCGGGGCATTGAAAAGATGTATTGAGTAAAAGAACCCAAAAGGAGAAATCTGATTATCAGTTTAGTAAACACAGGTATGTTATAAGAGTGTTCTGTTGGAGAACTAACACTGCTTCTGGGTTATTTTTACATTCTCTTTCTGACATCCAGCTTGTCTGAGCATTTAAATGTGTGTGAGAGAAGTATTGGAATCATTTATCTCGTCTCTTGGGCATGACAGTTGCATGTATTCTATGAATCTCAGTTGTGCTTCCACATGGAATGTGTATTTAGCGCAGTGACCGCTGGGTACTCAGAGGTGTGTGTGGGGAAGCAGATTGGCTGTGTCTCATTGGATCTTTTCAGCCTTGCGTGACAGAGGAGTTCAGATCTGGTCTTTGGTAAATTCCTTCATAAAGAATTTTGCTCTTGTGGTTTCAGACGCTTTCTGAACTCATGGCGAGGCTTGTTGATTTATAATCTCACATGTCACCCTTCACAATGACTCTCGGCTGAGATCCTGTGTTCAACATAAACTCTTCCTGTTGGATCGATCTCATCCACTCTTGACCCGTATCAAACTCGAGATCAGCTCTGGTTTGGCGCATGCTGCAACGCTCACCCTTCCTTAAATTATAAACACAGGATTACTTATGTGGCCTTAGAATCCCAGCAGGCATTTTGACTTTAACTCAGCATCAGCCCATGACAGCACGCTTGACTTTAGAAGAGTCTTAAATAGCAGAAGAAGCTTCATAATTTATGATTAATAAACAGCGGTCGAGTGTTTTATCCTGATATGCGTCTTCCCTCTCATCAAGCCCTCATGCACCCATTAGTGTCCATATGCTCTGTTACTCATTAGGAGGGCACAATCCCTCGTTTACTGAGCTGTCTTTGCTTGACATTTTCTGGCACAAGCTTTTCGGCTATGAGCAGAAACTCCTTCAGCCTTCAAAGTTTCAGCTAAAGAAACAATCAGGTGTCAATGTGAAAAGAATATGACCTTGTGCAAGACTAGCGCTGTAAACCGAGCGAATCGCTTCCACTTCCACTGAGACTGCAGCGTTTTGGCAGCAAAAGTAGCGTGCATACTCTCAAAAGTAACATTAGAGGTTTCAGATCATGAATTTCTAATTGGGAGTCTTGAGGGTGAGGGATGGCAGCGCGTCGCCGGATATCAACGACGCAGGAAATGCAAGTATATTGACAGCATTTCCTCTCAATAACTTCTCAAGAGGATGCAGTAAAAGATGTTTGTTTGCTTGTTTTGTTCCAGGCTGCGTGCTGTCTGCTCGTCACATTACAGCCTTTGCAGTTTTGAGTATTTGCAAAACTGCTTTATGGGGTTGAATGAGAGCAGAGAACCGTTCTGTAAACAAAACACAAGATCCTAAAATGATATATTACAGCAGTAGACCACTTAATATCAACGTGTGATGCAGTTATAGATCCTAAACAATTCTTTCAGTGGGTTGTGATGGTAATAAATGTTGGGGTTACTTTTGAGATTGATCAATATTTATTCTGTTATTTTACAATATTATATGTGCATTAAGTATAATGATTGCAATGCATCATGGGATTGCCTTCTTCGCACAGGTGATACTGACACACGTAATGCTGCCTTAGGGTTTTGATAAAACAAGGTATCTCACAATTATCCTACTTTTGCTGCCTAACTAGGCCACTCACTAGGTTTTGGATCAGAGCCACTGTTAAAGACTGCTTCAGCTGCTCTTTGATAAACAGGACATAGAGGCGGGCTCTGTTTGTATTTGTTTAAGCGACTCATTTGAGCTTGCATGTGTGTTTTTTGTTTGTCTGAGCCGACAGTTTGGTGAAGAGCGGGCCGCGGCCTGTCCCAGCTAAACTACCCAAACCCCGCGCATAAACATTTCAATTCCTGATGCCGTTTTATTTATGGCAGCTCACTTCCTCTCCTCCGCGACCGGCCGGCATGTTTCTCTGATAAAAGACAGTCAGTGGGTGAGTGTGTGTATGTGGGGGGGGCAACAGGCACTTCTCAGAGTTATTCTTCTCTCTGTGTTTGATGGGTGGGAAGTTTTCCAGAGAGCTTGTGCGTGTGTTTATAGTGTCAAATGCATACCACATGTAGACCCAGGTCTGGTTATACACCATCTCTCTCTCTCATCCCGATGTCAGACAGCAGTAATCAGCCTGTCTCTCTCCTCAGCAGTGCACCTGCTTTGTGGTGCTCAAGTACTTTAACAGATCATTTCCAACAGGCCCTCAGTCATTACCTCGGTATGGCTGCATCTGAAGGCTAAACAGACAGCGGTGTGCCAGAGAGCTAACGCAGAAGAGCTCAACCTCAGCGTCATCAGTTTGGTGGTGGCAAATCTCAAGGAATGAAACGTACCTTGATCTTTTGAGATAAAAGAGCTTGATGCTGTATGAAAACACACAGTAACTTTAAAAAATGAAATACTTAAAGCAGGTCACAAGAATGGACCGTCCTGAGGTTGATGTGGAACATCCAATCACATTGAGGTAACAAGGAAGGAGGAGGATTTCTTATTCAGAGGAAAAGCAGAAGAACTGGTGATATAAGTTGAATGAGGTTGAAGTTTGTCAAATCTTATGCTGGTCCCTCTGAAGCATCGCAGTGTAAAACAGACTGTACAAAGAGGCTGTTATTGAAGGATGGGGAAATGAAAAACGAAGACTACTGATGTGGATAAGAATTTAAAATGTACAGGATGTACAGTAATATTGTTAGACTCAGGAATGACTCATGTGAAACTGCTGTACCTGGGGTTTTCTTAAGCAGATTACACTGTGTACCACTGAGCACAATATTTTCAGACAACCAGTATAGAACTTAATCGTTTATTTACATCCTACTGGTGACATTTATTTGCTTTGCATACAGTAAAAGAGTTGCAGGAAGATCATGCTTTCATTTCAGTCACGGGAGAACGTGACACACTTGACAGTATCGTAAAGCACAGCTTCATTAAAGCCTGGAGACTCAGCAGGTCATGATAATAATACCATCATGTTGCATTTGTCTACATCATTGCTCTTCTGTGTTACGCAGAGGAAACTGAAGACAGGTGACTGAGCCCTCGGCTTCCTCACAGCCTCAAGTCGATCTGCAACGTGCTTCGATTTACCCTAAATATTCTGGAGGGCAGCCAGAGATGAAGGGTTTACTCTTCTATGAGGTTTATTTTCTCTCTGTACATATACATGTTTATTTGCATGTTTGTACTGTATCCAGCAGAGTCACTTTCATTGAGAAATGATTGTGTTTACAGTTCTGGTTTCAAGCACGAACAAACACGCTGCTCTCTGTGTGATGGCTAAGCACTTTCTGAGATGAGACGCAGCACAGACGGGTCTCACACGTCAAACTGGCCTAAATGGAGCACCAGGTTCAATGTACAGAACTGAATGAAACACAGTCAAATGAAGGTCTGTGTTATTTCAATATTGTGCTATTGTGTTTTCCAGCTAACGGAATGTTCTCTAAAAGTTCTTTCAAAGTTTCAAAACATTGAGCTGTGGTGCCCACATGAGCAATGTGAGTTCAAACCTCAATTGTTCATCACTTCCTGTTCTCTCTTTATATAGTAAAAGAAAGTGAGGTTTGTGGAGGTTTGTTATTGTTTTATCATTGATTAGATGCACCTGTACAAAACAATGATTAACTATACAGTGTCATGTAAAAGTCTGAAACTACCTTTTTAACAGTTTTACAAATAATAATGAAAAAAGGCAAGAAAACATTTTAACTAGTGGCTTCAGACTTTTGCATCAACTGTACTTTTTTGTCATGTGTACAGTATGTGTATGTAAACATAGTGTATTTATTTGTTTGTTTGTTTTATTGTTTGCCAGTCTAGCACGATGCGATGACCCCAGCCCACCACATTGCCTCCTGTGGAGGAAGGAGAACCTCGAACCTCCCGTTTCCCCCAGACTCTAATTCAAAGCACATTTTGCCAAGTGTGGCTTAGAGAGGGGATGTGGCTAAAGCAAATAAAAGAATCATAAAGGAAGGATCAAAGCAGGCCTGCAAATCCATTCCTTCTGCGTACAGAGTCTTTTAGAAAAAGAAAAAAATGAAAAGAGATTCCACATCCCGACTGCGTATCTCGTGGAATGAATCATTGGCAAGCGTGTGTCTGCGCCGGATTGATGGAAATGACACCGCTGGCAGGTCTCGCCTCACACGTTCACACTTCTTCTTTCTGGACGAGTGTGTGGTGTTGTTTTCATAAGTCTTATCAAGCTTGTGAGGGTTATGTATGTACGTGTGTGTTTATGTATGGATGGATGGGGTCTCAAAGGCAGATGTTGGCACAGACTTGTACATCATTATAAAGCTCAGGCCACCAGGAAGTCGGTGATGCTCTCAAGGCTACAGAACATTTGGTGCACAGACGCCGAGTGACCATCGCAAAGATCTTTCTGCACACAGCTGCATTCTCCTCATCTGCACCAGAGCACATGGGACTGACATAAGCTGCTTCATTTAGCCTCACAGCTGAGCAGACAGAACCCATCGCACACACGCGCTCATGAGCTGACATGCGCCGCACTGAAGGGTGGGGTCTTATCCCAATGAAAGCTCTTTCTGTACGGGCCTGTCTCAGACAGCCGCCAGAGGAAAGTCAGAGGATTCTGGGTAAATCAGGGCGGAGCTGTGTTTTGCACGCAGCGCATACTTGCAGCGTGATGCATCTGTGCTCAAAATTTGCAAAAGCTGTAGTTTAAAATTCAATTCACAGGGTTTCGCAACAGGTCTTTATTTGATAAATGTAGTCAAACAGTGCCATGAGTAAAAATCAAACATAAAGCAAGCAAAGCTAGACACAGCTACTTTTACATTTAGCACAGCTAGATTTATTTTGCACAAGATCAAAAATATGAAGATTCAAAACCACATGATAATGTAAATTTCTCTTAACAGGGCAATGAATCTTCAAACCCTTTGTTCGACTAAAACATTTCAGATTAATAGGAAATACATCATTTAAAGTTGCTTTGCTTGGCTGATTGTTTTACTTTGCACAAACCGAGAACTGACAAGTTTATTTCTCAAGCTTTTGAATCTTTTCCAAACACTAGAGTCGACGGTTGTGTGCGACGGATTCCACAGAACAGAAATCTGAAGTCTATGCAGTTACCACAAAAGACCCGTGGGGTAAGACAGTAACTCATCCAGCAAACAATCTGTTGTGTGGAAATATTTCAAAGCCTCATGATTTTGAGCAAAAAAAAAACCCTGGCATGTTTGGTTTGTGATCTGCCTCTGAGAACAACAGAGCTGTATGCTGATCCTCTGACCTGACGCCTTATGAGTCTTCCAAAGGTATTTTTAATGTTCTAGGAACATTCCAAACATCCAGTTTTTTTAGACATTACATTAAAGTTATTACTTGATTATAGAAATGATGCTCAAATTCTGTAACGTTTTTTAAACGTTAATAAAGTTTCAATTGTTGCATTTTTTAAATGGATTTGATTTGTGTTGCAGTTGTTTAATCTGTATTTGGACAGACCACACAAGCACTCTGTGTTGCAACTGAAGAAAATAAATGAAAAAGGAACGAGATCTGTTGTCTGTTATTTTATTGGCTGTAAGTCAATCAAGAGTATTAGAAATGTATTACAAAAAAAACTTTCGAGTTAGTTATACATTGAACTACAAAACTGATTATGAGTGTGGAAAGATGATTGCAAATTTGGTAAAATTCTTGTTTCCATGGTAACAGCAATGACTTCTCTAATTGGTAGAACACGCTTCAGAACATTAAGTTGCGTAGTTCACTGCGAATTTGGCACATTCCGGAATTTGGCAATTAAACAATTTTAAAGAAACTAGTTAAATAATGGCTTTAAAAGTTTAAGAGACCCTCATGTAATGGAGATCACCAGCATTACCAAAGGGAACAAGCTGATCCCACCACTGCCAGTGGCATGAAACGTCAATCAGACTTCCTGCTGGCTCGTGTCGTTACGTAATAAAAGATCCACTGGCCCTTTGCAAACTGACCTGGGGCCCTTCGTGGCCATATGGAGTTAACATCCCCACCTTAAAAAGAAATAGTTCTTAGCTATTAAAGTACTTATGAACGTGGGATGCTTATCGAATAATACGAACCAGATTGCCTTGTTTTCCTGCTAGACTGGCAAGGGCTGCAGTCGAGAAGATATCTACACCTTTCAAGTGGCCTTTGAAGTCTGTGACATTAGAAGGGCTTTGAGTGTCTGGGAATGCTGTGTGGTTACACAGTGTTGGTTTCTATCGGTTCACAGTCCTGCTGCATCAGACCCTTCTCATACACAGCACGTTCTGATCCTCTGTCATCAAATCTGCTATCTCACTTTCTGCTATGGGATTTTGCCCAAATCTCGCTCCAGTGATGCCACTGTCCTCCAGGAAGCATGCATGGGTCCTTCATGAATGTATGGAATATCTAACCATGTCTGTTCATGGATTTCAGGGTCCATCTGATTTAACTGAATGTAAACTCTACAGTGACATTCAGATCTGCTCTGTCAGTCACTTAGCATCAGAGGCAGGTTTGTCACCAAAGACAGACACGTTTCCATACAAGATCATTTAGGTTAGAAATATGGTCTTCGAAGCAGCGCAACAGATGAGAGAGTAACGTTTGTTAAAGGTTTAAAGAAGGCAGACAGAGGTCAGTGCTTTTTATGTTCTTCTGCATGTGACAGACAAGCTCCCAGAAGAATCTCAAATGACAATTTCAGGTGGCGTGAGTGTTTATGTGTGTCCTGGTATTCACTGTTATGGGGACCAAATGTCCCCACAAGTATAGTCACACCAGTGCATTTTGACCTTGTGCAGCATTTTGTAGGTCCCCATAAGCAAACAAGCTTATAAATCATACAGAATTATCTTTTTTTGAAAATCTAAAAGAGCAGAAAGTTTTCTGTGGTTAGTTTTAGGGAAAGGGTGTGTGTGTGATGACATCATAATTACATAAATATAGTCAACACCAACACAACGTCTCAAGAACACACATGAAGTAGTTAAAAAAACTTGAACTGAAAGGAAATCTAGCACAAGACCCTTAAGACTGCTGATGTGAAAGTGCCATTTATTAACAGTAGATGCTCATGTATGGATTAATGCATTTAATATGTACAATCCTTCTAGTAAAGCAGACTGAAAATATCATTATTATGAAGACTCGTTTTGCGCTTATGAGGATAAAAATATGTTGGGTGCTAAACAAGGAACAGGTGTAAACTATTAGGAAGGATCATGAGACCAAAGACAACAGGAAACCACAAGACACATCAAAATAAAAGTGCGTACAAAACTAACGACTGCGACCGCTCTCAGTTTCTAGGGAGGAACATTGTGACAATAATGTCTGTATAAATCAATTTTATTGAGTTTTCAGAAAACATGCTGTCCTTCAGCCCACTATAATTTAAAAAGCACTGGATCTGTGTTCCGGCTGAAGAGGAGGAAATTCATAAGCTAATCAAGGTTGAGTAAACATTTCATGACATTCGGTGCAGTATCTCTGTCTGTCTTTGACATTTAAGTCTGGCGGTCACAGTCACGCATGCATTCTTCCTGCATGGCTCATATTCCCCGCGTCCAGTCCAGGGAGTCTCCCCTCGTTCGGCTCTGTCAGGAGGAAATTAGTTTTCATTGCCCCCGAAAGAGCTGTGCATTGCCAAGCGCACTTCTCTCGCTCGGCCGGTGCGATGCCAAGTCCTCTCCCCTCATCTCCCTCAGGAAGGCTTTCCTTTAACCCTGCCTCAGAAAAAAAACAGAGGAAGAAAATGAAGGTTTTGATCTTCAATAGGATTATGGGATAGTTTTCATGTGCTTTCTGGCAAATGGTGTGTGTATTTATATATAAATTAATATGAATTATATTTAAAATATTCCTGCAACTTGGTGTAATTTGTGAACTCAAAAGTAATTGTATATCTCTATAAAGCATTCCTGGACTTTTTAAGATCAAGAAAACAAACTTTCACATTTAAGTGCTATTT
Organism: Botia almorhae; assembly: GCA_036877575.1. Taxonomy (NCBI): domain Eukaryota; kingdom Metazoa; phylum Chordata; class Actinopteri; order Cypriniformes; family Botiidae; genus Botia; species Botia almorhae. The sequence goes on from JAZGTJ010004021.1 coordinate 31,502, forward strand.
GAACAGAATCTCTGTCCTCTTGATAGAACGCAGAGCAAACAGTTAATCATTTTTAATTTTGTATTGTGCCGACTGACCAAACTCAGGCAACATTATTTTATAACAGCGGCCATTTGTTGTTGGGTTTCCTTCTATTGTGTTCACGAAAACTGTGAGTTTTGACAGAATCCAACTGCAAATAATTCCAATGTGTTATTTCTGGGGTATTCTTTGCTCATGTGGTTTCTTTTAGTTTGTTTTCCTTTCACTTTTCTTGAGATTATTATAAATTTGACATAAATGTGACCATTAAAGTTAATGGTAGGCTCTACATAGATTATCTCTCAACCAGTCAGCAGAGTTTGTCATGGAGTGGAAGACGTCATAAAATCTGATGAGAGTCTGATGAGTCCACACCGTAAGCGCTTGATTACCAAACCTCTTCACACAAACTCATAATTTCCTCTTAAATACATCTATGTTTTTGGCACAACAGTGTATGAAATCTCGGGCTTTGGAGTTTGGAGGCAGGACTGGCTGATGAGTTTGCTGAATATATTTACAGATTAAAAATCGTTTTTTTAAAAATGTTGTATTTTCTTTATATCATATCATTTTTTTTTTTTGCTGTATTTGGGTTTAAACGCATCTCCTGTAAAAATATTTCTATACTGTTTTTGTCCTACACATTAGTTTCTGTATATTTTCTTTACTGTTCTTTAATTTCTTATTTGCTGTTTCTTGTGTCTTTACTGTTTTATGCGGAAATGTATTTCCTGTAAAGCTGCTTTACAACAACGCAAATGTGTGAAAAGCGCTTTAGAAATAAAACTGAATTTGCGCAAACGGAAATCGCGCACCGGACCTGCCGAGCGCGTGACAGGACGAAGACAGTTCAGTGTGCTCCGCTGGCTCGCACCCGGAGCGTCATGTGAACTGACTGACTCGCTCGTTTTGATTAATGTTTGCTTTTGCGCGATCTGTTTCTCATAATCTGTCGTTTAGCTCTTTTCCTGCTCACATGTGCGGCAGGATCGCAGCTTCACAACACTGGCAGCAGTTGAAAGGCAGCGGAAGGGAAACACCTTTCAGCACTGACCGCCAGACTCGCTTCACAGAGGTG
>JAZGTJ010004022.1:5647-19410 GCA_036877575.1 Botia almorhae
TGCAGCAGCTAGAGTGGTCTTCAACGAGCCTAAAAGAGCACACGTCACGCCACTGTTCATCCAGTTGCACTGGCTGCCAATAGCTGCTTGCATCAGATTCAAGACTCTGATGTTTGCATTCCAGGCGACTACTGGATCTGCACCTCCCTACCTACTCTCACTTCTGCGCACCTATGTGCCCACCAGAATTCCATCCCAACGAGGGAGGAAATCACTCTCCCGAACTCTCTCTTCCACTCTGCCCGGTTGGTGGAATGAACTCCAGATCTCCATCAGAATGGCTGAGTCATCTTTTTCGTCTTTACTTCCTTGACTAATTTACTAACACACCCCCACTTCTACATTTCCTTATACTGTTTTGAAATACCTGAGACCTGTCTATAGCACTTATTCACTGTTGCCTCTTATTGTATTTGAAGTTGTATTTGAAGTTGCTTCCTTATCCTCATTTGTAAGTCGCTTTGGATAAAAGCGTCAGCTAAATGACTAAATGTAAATAACAGTCTTTAAACCCAATCACAGACACAGTCATATTCATTCATTCATTCATTCATTCAAGTATTTTTCATTTTAAAACTTAAATTTAAATTAAATTTTCCACAGTTTAAGTCCTGTGACACAGGCGTTCACTCTTTGGGCTTCATCAGCCCCAAATTACCACCTTTTCTGTCCTTCTGATGCTTTGTGTCCTGTGCAGAAGAAACTGAAAAGAGACACAAAGGGCTGGAAAAACAGGTGTGAGGAGCTCTACAGAAAAACACAACATCACAAACAACCCAGAGAACAACAGAACCTCGACATTCAGATGATTAATTCAGCCATGTTACTTCATCAAAGAGTTTTAGCCTATAAAAAAATCTGTTCTGAACGAAAAATGGAAACAAGTAACGCTAAGTACTGATACAGATGACTTCCTGTTCAGATCCAGCGTCTGGCCATCGCATTAACCTTCCAAAAGATGGAAGCAGACCACAGCCCAACTCCTTTCCCTAGGAGTCACACACTACTAAGCATTTCTACAAGGGAACTGTGTTGCTTTTAAAAATGAATATCAAAGACACATTCATAGTCCACAGGGCAGAGGCAGAGTCGTGCTGACTGAATGCTGGGCCAAGTGTTTTGGGTTAGCAGTGTCCCATTATCCTGTGCTCAACTAGAATGTGGCAGTCTGAGAATGTGAAACGAAACCAAAGTGGAGTCAAAGAGCATTCTCAGAATCACTGTATTAAATATGACTGGCTTTAAGTTGCTTTTGTAAAGCACATTTTTGTTTTTCTATCTATCATTTATCAACCTTCTTTGCTGCAACATACAATTTGGAAACAATCGAAGAGCAAAAACATGGCAGTCAATCAACTCTAGATAAACTCGAACTCTCCTGTAAACAAAACAGCTGTAGGTTTGAAACGCCACACCAGAATCCAACACATCTGGCTGTTAGCTAAACTAGAACATCTTAACTAAACAAAAGCACCCTTGACTGTCAGAGTTCAGCTCTCTTCATGGGGGAAAACACGTATAACTTATAACATCTGCTCAAGCTCAGTAGATGGACTGACAGACTGGACTCACCACACCCGCCCTTCTGGCGATGACTGTGTGGAACTGGCCATCTGAAACCCTGATGCCCGTTGTGAGTTTGTAAATACCGCTCCCCAAATTAAAGGAGAACCTTATTCTTCCATCGATGACCTCAAGGGCCAGAAACTCGGCCTTGTCACCAGTCTGGTTGTCATGATTGTACATGAGCAGTGCGTTTTCCTTCAAGGTGGCAAACTTGATGTAGATATAATTATTGTTGGGGTCAAGACTGGGGAACTCCATATACGACAGCTCCTCAAATCCATAACTGTTCAGTTCACAGTGCTTTCCAAAAACACCTGCAAAGGGAAAGTGGTTTACCATACCTCTGCACTGTCAAAGAAACATCACAATGATAAATGACATTTGTGGCACAACACACCCCAAAATTGTAAAATATACTGATGAACATTAACACAATATGTGTCAATTGCCTTAATAGTACATACTTGCTTTTATCTATAACATTTATCATTACAGTCTAGCCCATACTGTAGTCCAAAGTTCATAACAGCAGATGTCAAACTGTGAGCTTGGTCTTGGGATTAAAAAGACTTACCAAAGGAACAATGACAGTAATAGCCTTCCACCTGGTTCTCACAGGAACCCCCATTAAAACAGGGGTTACACTCACAGTGATTGATAATGGAGTCGCAGGCTTTTCCTGAATTCATGAAATAACACCAATGAAAAACAACGAGGTGAGCATGACACAACGATGACATCACATGGGGCTACCAGAACCCTGTGTTTTCCCTCCCTGACTTCTCGAGCACTTCATTGTTCTAATGTAAACAGACTGAAGTCTTACACCTTGTAAATGAACCCAAGTTTCTAAGAAAGAAGTTGTAAAAATCTGTGTAGGTATTAGCTCATCCACATTATCTGCACTGGTTCTGGGTGACCCATTAATGTTCTTCTCAAAAACAAGAACAAATACCCTGAAAACTGTGATGAAAAACAGGTTGACTGGTCAGGAAGACAGGAAGTCTGGGGTTCAGCCTGAGTGCAGGCACACTACTGTAAGTTAATAGGGGTAATTCTCCAACAGCCCCATTTATCTAAAGACTCTGATGTGAACACACTGTAGTCATTTGTTCATAATAAAAAAACTATTGTATTTAGAGCTTAAAACAAAATATCTGTTGTATGCCACACTTGCCCAAACAAAAATGATTTAAATTAATACATGCTATCACTTTCCCATCATAAAGACTTGTAAACATGTACACAAACAAATTTACCTTATATTTGCTCTTTACCACGGCTCAAATTAAGCTGAAGATCTTTGCACTTAAAACTAAACTCTGTTGTTGTTGTATTTTGGTCTACGATTTATACTGCATTTAAATAGAACCAACAAAGCCAGATGATGCTTAAACTTAGTAAACTACTTTAAGTACAAAGTACATAAGTACATGTTTTTAACTGCATGTGTAGTGAAATCTGAGCAAAAAGTCTGTTTACAGCTACATCCTTAATAGGCAGCGAGACTAATCATCTCTCTCTGTTAACATAAACATGACATTTTCATCCGCAACACAGATGATACCTCCCAATCTGTGACCCTCAACGAACTACTTTTGGCCATGGCCACTGTATGTTTAGATTACAACACCTCTCCAACCCCTTAAAGCAAATTTTTCTTGGCCTTAGACATTAATACAGTTTATGTGTCTTGCCTAACACCTGTGGTTGTGGTAAATATGTAAAATGTAAATTTCTCCAAAAATGACAGACTGTACCTGCAAATCCGGATTTGCACAGGCAGTTGAAGCCCCCAGGGTGATTCTGGCATAGTGCCCCATTCTGGCAGGGGTTTAAAAGGCACTCGTTGACATCCCTCTCACAGGCCATCCCAGTGAAACCTTCCACACAGGAGCAGGAGAATCCACCCACCAAGTTATGGCAAGTTCCTCTATTGTGGCAGGGTGACGGCTGGCACTCGTCAATGTCTGTCTCACAAAGGGTACCAGCGTATCCTGGCCTGCAGTCACAAACATACGGCTTCAATGGACAATTTGAGACAAGGATGACTGGAACACTTTCCTCCATCTTTATGTCTGGCTCCACACCCAGGCGCCTCTTGCAACTGCCCCCATTATGACACGGATGGTGGGAGCATGGATCATGGTCCACTGATTCAATCTTAACTCCACTTTGTCGGTGCAAAATCTCCTTGATGCTCTGGAAAAAAGTGGCCACTCCACTTGGATTAATGTACTGGCCATGACCACGCTTTACTGCTGCCATCAGGAAGGTGTTGTTGTTAAGTTCAAACAGCCCATAGATCTGAACCCCGGTGCCCAAACCCGCTAGTTGTGAATTTGCAATGTGCAAGAAACTGAGATAGTGATTGGTAAGGAAGTCACTGGCACTGTGGAGAGCGAGACGTATTAGAATACTGTTGTCCACTGTGGCATTATTGAACCCAAGGAAGAAAACGCGTACATGGCTGTTGACAGCATTATGGACCCCATCACTGCTGCGCACAGTTAAATCAAAAGTACCATCCGTGGAGCGACTGTTTGACCTGAGGTCACAGGTTCCTGTGGGAATGCTGAAGATAGAAGCTGCTGGGGGAGTCAAAGAACAGTGGAATGTGTCCTGAACATCTGGATCCTGTGGTTTCACCATTCCTAGTAATCCTCCAGGAAACATGTTTCCAAAATAATAGACATAGATCTCCACAGAGCGAGACTCAGAGGGATTATCATTCTGATCATTGACTTTGACATGGACAGTTCCTGTGGAGGACATCTGAGGAATGCCTGAGTCTTTGATCATCACAGAAAGGTAGAAATCGTTGATTTGCTCTCTGTCAATTTCCTGACTGGTGGTCAGCTCCCCAGATGGACTGAGTATAAAGTAGCTGGATGTTGATCCAGTGTTGATAAGACTGTAGGAAAAGGGGCCTTGATTTGGTTCAAGATCTGGATCAGTTGAGTTGAGAGTCATTACATGTGTTCCCGGCCTCTGGTTTTCCATCACCTCTCCACTTGTAGACATCAAGGTTGGTCCATTATCATTAATGTCTGCCAGGGTCACAATTAAAATAGCACTACCAGTGGCAGCTGGAGAACCTGAGTCCATTGCCAGAAGAGTGAGGTTGTACACAGGAACTGTTTCCCGGTCCAGTTCTGTGGCCACAGAGACCTGTCCAGTCTGAGGATTTATAGCGAAGGTATTACTGTAATAGTTAGTAGCAATAGCATATGTGAATCTGTTCCAGCTAGGGACAGAATCTGAATCCTCAGCGCTGACAAATGTCACCAGGCCTCCAGGAGAGAGTCCCTCATTCACTTGAACATTATAGACCTCTTGGGCAAATACAGGGGGATCGTTGGCATCCAGAACTGTAATATTCACAATCACCTCATCAATATCTATCCCTTGTATGCTCCCTGCATTTTTGGCCAACACTTTGAGAGAAATCTTTTCCTCTCTTTCACGATCAAGTGGTCCAGAGACGTAAATCTGGCCCGTCATTTTATTAATGCTTAAACCTTTGTTCCTGCTTCTTCCAAAAATCAAGTAATAGACTATGCCATCTTCTCCTAAGTCTCTGTCACTAGCAAACACCTCCCCAATGACCGTACCTTTAGCAGCAGCCTCTGAGACCTCAAAGTAGTACTGCTTTGAGACAAAGCGAGGAACATACTCATTGGCTCCTTTTAGCTGAATGTTAACATATGCAAAACTGCATCTTTCTTCATCTGGAACATTAAAAGCTTTGACCATCAGGTGATATAGCTGTTTAGCTTCATAATCCAAGAAACCTTGTGTGGTGATGATACCCGTGTTGGGATCAATTATGAATAGGTCACTGTCTGATGACTGAATGACGTACGCCATCAAAGCGTTTGACCCTGAGTCTTTATCCGTTGCATTCATTTTTACTACAGTGGTGCCACTGGGGACATTTTCCTGCACAACAGGAAAGTACTCAACAGGGTCAAACACAGGAGGGTTATCATTTACATCAGTGACATAGATATAAACTGTAACATAGCTTGTCTTGGCAATCCACCCTCCATCTGTTGCCGAAACTCTGAGTTCATGTTTCTGCTTGTTCTCGTAATCCAGTGGTTTTGATAGGGATAAAACACCAATTTGACTGTTAATTGAAAACAAGCCATCTTCATTACCATGGGAGATGTTGTATGTAATAAGCCCATTCATTTGTTTGTCTTTGTCTCTTGCTGAAAGGATGCGGATGGCTGTGCCCACAGACAGACTTTCAGGTACAGTGACTGTTACCTGGTTTTGTGAAAATTCTGGAGTATGATGATTCTCCTCTGTAACAACTATTTTGACAGTTGTCTTAGCTGAGAGGGGAGGGTTCCCTTTGTCACTTGCTGTTATTTCAAGCACATACACTTTGTTGGTGTCTGCTGTGAGAGAGGATGCTACTGAAACAGATCCAGTTTGTTTATCCAAGCGGAACTTGTAGGAACTGTTCCCTCCAGATACCACATACTCTATTTCAGTGTTCAGCCCAAAATCCTTCTTGTCGTGGGCTGTAACTCTGAGGAGTTTGGTGCCGACCTTTACACTTTTAGTGACAGGAGTAAAGTAAAAGGCAGATTCAAATGTGGGTGGGTTATCATTGCTATCAACAACATTTATGATAACTGAAGTTTCACTCATGAGCGGCTTAATACCTCGGTCTGACGCAGTGACAATGAAACTGTGACGGTTTACATTGACATTACTGTGGCCAGTGGAGTTTTGATACCTGAGTTGCTGTTTAATAAAGATCTCACCAGAGGAGGAGTTGATTCGAAAATACTCTGTCTGGGATCTGATAAAGTAAAATATTTTACCATTGAATCCCTCATCAGGATCTGTTGCAGAGACTTGTAGCACAAGGGAACCGATGTCTGTCAGCTCCGGATAGTCCAGGAAATACGATGGCTTGCTAAATCTAGGAGCATTATCATTTAAATCTGTCACAAATATTGTGACATCTGTGCTAACAGTCCAACCTGAATTATGTGCTGAGACTTTGGCAATGTAGTGGTCAGTGTCCTCTCTGTTAAGGGGTCTACTGATGATGATGTCTCCTGTGCTGGGGTGGATGATGAAGGGGAGGCTTGAATCGCTAATGGAGTATCGGCTAACAGCATTAGCACCTACATCTTCATCTGTGGTTGTTACTCGGGTAACAGTGAAGCCCACTGGTGCATTTTCAGGCACAGTAGCACTAAAGATTTTTGAGAATCTGGGAGCATTATCATTAACATCCAGAACGTTAATCAAAACTTTGACTGCAGTGCTTTTTGGAGGGCTGCCTCTATCCGTCGCTTTCACTCTCAAAGAATACTCAGCAGCCTGCTCTCGATCCAGAGGTTGCGTAGTGCGGATTTCACCGGTAACCTGGTTGATGCTGAAGCTGTTGTCTCTGTTGCCATCGGTGATTGCATATTCCAGTTGCCCATTTGGTCCATTGTCTTGGTCAACTGCAGAGACTATCAGCACACGTTGGGGTGAGAGGTTTTCTAGAATCTGTGCATGGAATGGTTCTTGGTCAAACACAGGATGGTTGTCATTAACATCCAGCACAATAATCTCTACCTTCTCATAGGCTGAATAAGGAGGGAATCCTTGGTCTCGTGCCTCTATCCATAAAACATACTTCTCAATGTTCTCATAGTCCAGAGGCTTTTTAATAGATAAGTCCCCTGAAAGCTGATCTATGTGGAATGCATTATCCAGGTTTCCACTTGTGATGTAAAATGACAAAGGACCTGCTCTGGGTGATGTTCCAGTCACCTTTGTGACAACAGTGTTTATGAGTTGGTTTTCTGGGAAAGTGAATGTCTTCTCCTTGACCCTAATATGGGGGAAATTTCCTCCAGTAACAAAGCGAACCGTAACTGTGGTGCTGTCCATTTTGGGGTTTGTGCCTCCATCCTTTACATGGACAGTAAAGGTGACTTCTGAACTCCCAGTAAGTTTCTCATTGGCTGTAATGGCACCTCTGATTGGGTCTATTTTGAACTTGTCAGAATTTCGTCCAGCGAGTGAATAGTGAAGCTGAGCGTTTGAGCCAGAATCTTCATCAGTCACTGTGACTGCAAAGACCAGCGAACCTGGGAACAATAGAACACAAATAAGTAAACATTAACCAGTCAGGCAAACTCAACTAAAACTTGGTGCCCTAGCACAGAGAGTTACAAGACACACCTGTGGAGGTAAAAGCGGGTATGTGGGTGACATAGGGATGATGGTGAAAGCGTGGAGGATTGTCATTGATGTCAGACACCACCACAGACACTGTGGCCGAGCTGGACAGGGGTGTGGGTTGTCCACCATCCACAGCCACCACCAACAGCTTGTAACTCGCCTGTGTCTCTCGATCCAGCAGGGAGCTAGTGATGATCTGGCCTGTGGATGGGTTTATGGAAAACTGACCGCCACCCCCAATGAGACTGTAACTGTAAAGCAAAAACAAGATCATGGTACAGACAGACCCCAATATAAGATGCATTTCCTTTATGTAGTGTGCAGTAATTCACACACTTGACTCTATTCTGATTCTAAACTTTGTGCTGTTTTCAAGGCTACTGTAAAAAAAGTTGTTGCACACCTCTGACTGTAATTGTCATTACTCATCATATGTATGTGACATTTTTTTTGTAACACATTTTTTAAAAGTGTGCATTTACATTTGAAAGCTATGTCTTTTTGCAGTGAGCTAAGTTCACAGTTAGCTACTGGGACACAACTAGGGTACATGCGGCTGCAATGCTGAGTTTTAAAATGATGGCAGTTATGGCAGTCGCTCAAATATACTATCCAGACAAAACCATTTATTTGAGTTCAGGGTTCGAAAATCTTTCATAACTCTCACAACACATGAACACAAGACAACTTCACTGTGTGCATGTCTGCGATTTCCACAAATGATTAAGTGTGAAAAAAGCCTAGAAGGGTCCAAAAATAACACCCACACACAGTCTCTCGTTTGCATGCCAGAACTCGAGGAGGCTGGCACTGTAATGCTGGGTTGATTATTTGAAGTGTTAGGTCTAGTGTAACTACAGAAACTCACTAACCTACCCCTTGCTCATCTTTGTCATTGTTCAACCTCATTTGCATGTCTTTAAAAGAGCAGAACATGTTGCCCACCCAGTCCATGAGCTCGCAAGGAAGAGCTTTATCTACACGATTGACAGGTAGTGCTGTAAGTGTAGTGTGTGTGTGTTACCTGATCACTCCATTGAGTCCCGTATCAGCATCTGAGCTGCTGAGCAGCAGAACATCAGTTCCTGTGGGAACATCTTCAGGAATGGTTGTATGAACAGACATTGAGATAAATGATGGAATATTATCATTTACATCACCGATCAGAACTATTACTGTACCAGTACCACTCAGAGATGGAGAACCTGCAGAAACACAAAGAAAAACAGGTTTAAAAACAGAAAAACTTGGTGTCTGGGTCGTATTTCCAATTAAAAAATAAAACATGATGTTTTGCATGAAAACAACTTCTATAGTGAAAAAATACACAACTTTTATATTACGTTATACTTGAATTGTGTATATTTGCATTGTGAAAACAAATTCAAAAGTGAAACATCTGAATGCATTTAGAGGATGTTTATAATAAAAATGTCAACAAATCTTAATGGTCAAAATATTCTCAATTTTCTCATTCTCTCAATTACCTGGGCACATTTTTGTCTGCTTCATACCTTGTCTGTTCTTGTATGATTTCAATTTAATAACTGAAATGTTTTGAGATTCAAACACCCCAGATTTATATCCCAATCCAAAACATTTGTTTAAATCCTGTTTCAATTCAACTTCAGTTCTGTTACAAATCCCTCTACAGTCACACACAGTCAGACCAACCATCTGCCCACACACTTGGACTCGCAGCGCATCCAAATACTCTGGAATGTTTAAATAGATCTGATGCTTTGCAGGGGGTAGCCGAGCTTTACAGATCTTGCTTTTCAAATGGTGAGGCACACAGCAGAAATTTTGAAAAGAAAGAATGGCACTTTCAGCACAAATCAGACCCTCAGGCCAAAGAGGAGAAATGGTCTAATCGGTCTGCAGGGATGAAGTTAAATAAAGAGCAGATGGAGACAGGAGTGATTGAAACATCTGGTCCTTTTGTTGTGAATGAATGTGATTCAAATGAATTTGCTCTCTGCATAAATTCAACAACTGATAACATTGTACCCTTGAAGTGCTGTACTGTACAACAACATTATGAGGAAAATACAGCTCACAGAAATAAGGCAGAGAGGAGAAAAACAGAACGTAGCCGAACAATTTCTCCATGTGTGCAACCAATAAGAGGCAGAGAGAAAGAGAGTGGTCTTCTTTTTACAGGTTACAGTAATTAATAACATGTTTAGAAGCGGTTAGCACAGGCTGTAATGCTCATCCTCACTGCGAAGACAAAGTGACTAGCATTTATCTGATGAGCAGAAGGTTTACGTGTGTGTGTGTGTGTGTGTGTGTGTGTGTCCATGTGGGCTTGCATGATTTCTGAGTGTAACTAGTCAACTAGCTGCCCAGTAAAGCAGTGTACCAGATTCAACATGCAGCTTTAGAGTCTCTGCTGGTAGGAGACTGTCTACTAATGTGAGGAAAGACCATGAAAGTTGTGATCCACCACAGCTAAAGAGCACACGCACAAACAAACACACACCTCTCCAGCCCTTCATTTACACTCAGACTTTTGTGTCATCCATCTTTAAAGCCCTTAAACACACACACACTCTCGTGTCATACAGAAATGAAACTGAAGCAGATTATTTTAGGGGTTGTATATATGGCGAGATGAACTGTTCGTTTTAAAATAGAGGAAAAAACAATGAATGAAGATGTTCAGAGCAGCAGTTAAAGAGCACAGATTTCAGATTTTATTAATTACTTGCATCACAGTCACAGACTCTTTCTCTCTAACACACACACACACGTGTGTAAATGTGACAGGTTTTCATTACTCATCATTGTAAATCAGCTGCATATAGTAAGACCACAGTAACTTGTGTTTTTATCTCTCTCTCAGTCTGTCTCTCAGATCATGTTTTGTGTATTTAAAACATTTTGCCTTACTGATATTTGGACAGACTTTCTATTTCATAGCACTGCAGTGGAAAAAACTTTGTCTGGATGGTGGAGGGGTTCTAATATTTTATTCTGCGTACCATCAAGAGGACCAGAACCAGCCTGAAGTGTAAATCTGATTCTGTTCTGGAGCCGAGAGCTTCAATCTAAACATCGCATTATTTCCTTGTCATTGTTTCTGTCAGAACCAAACCCTGTTTACATTCTCCAGGATCTTGCTGGATGACTTCCAGACATACAGGAAGTGATGTCATTACCTGTTTATGAGCATGACATTGGGTGAGTATTCGCAGTGGACCTCTGCATGCCACAGACAGACTGACTATCAGGATGATAATGCACCAATACACACAGCAAGAATGGTGACAAAGTCGTTTGATGAACATGAAAGTGAAGTTGTTTTTGTATTAAGTTAATCATACAGTTTTTGTCATTTACATATTAAACATATATAGTGTGTAATGGAACAGTAAAACTGTTCAGGTTTATTGGGTGGATGAGGTTTCTGAAGGCTTGTTTTATATTTATAGAGTGTTTGACATCATTCACACGCACTTTTAGGTCAGATTTATTAAGGAGACACAAATCTTATAGAGCCAGCCTATACACACACACACACACACACACACACACACACACACACACAGCTCTGTTATTGCAGTTCTGTTTGTCCTGTAACTGTTCAGCAATCAGAAAATAAAGAATGTTAATGACTGTGGGTCTGTTTAAAGGCTTTTCTGTATCTCTGGCATTGAATAGTCTTTAAACACTTCCAGAAGCAGAACTCAGTCCTCCATCAGCACATCTAATGAGTTCATTTGTGTGCTCTGCACACTGTAGCTCTTCTCCACTTGAGATGCTTGTTCTTATTTCTGTAATGTAAAACTAAAATCTCCTCAGTGTTTGGTACACTGCAAAATAGCTTTTTAGTGATTTTTGATTTCCAGTAAACATATCTAAAAACACTGATTAGAGGAATGTCTGCAGTGTAGTTTTACTGCGGTGAATCTTACACTCCATGATGTCTGGCAGCACAGATAAAATATCCTCAGCTGAACTTCACTCTCACAAAAACATGTGCAACAATGTGCTGGAGTACTTTACATATTCTCTCTCTTGTTGATAAACTGATGATAAAGTGCCCCAGGCCCCAGTGAGTGTGTATGTGTGTTTAAATCTGTGGTTTGGACAGAATCACTGCTGTGTTGCTTACATGAAAGATTTCACCTTCCTGTTCAGTTTGTTAATCCCACAAAACCACCAAAACATCAGCAAACTATGAATCATTTTATCAAAACGACCTTCAACAGAATCTGATGTGCACTAAGGCAATGTTTAATTGCTCAGAGGTTTCTCAGTCATAGCTCAGGAGACCTAATTAACTTTCTCAGTTGTTTCTCCCAAAGTTCCTAATAAGAAATGAAAAGACTTACATTTACATTGAGTAAAAGTAAATTACTATAACAATAATGTAGCTGATAAATGTTTGAGCTCATATTTGCTTTCTAGAAAATATCAGTGAAATATTAAAGTTTTAATTTGTAATTTCTCACTCTGTCTCTCTTCAGAGAGATAAAACATGCCAACATCTTTCACAGAGCATAGAAAAAGCTTTTGATTCGCTCTCTCTCTCTTGTCAAGCACCTTTAACTGCCGGCTGTGCCGCCACACTCTGCCGAAAAAACACATTTCTACATAATGAGTTCAGGCTGCCAAACTGGGTTCCTCCCACAGAGCGCCAGCGGTCTGCCAGCTTTCCTTCTGATTTACACAAAGAAATCAAATGGAAAGTTGCTGGGGAGAATTCCAGAGACAGTGAGAGTTCAAAGGTCAGGACTCCAGAAAAGTGAGAGGTAAGCACCAGGATTCTGAAGCAACAGGCAGAAAAGAGGAAAGATATGGGCTCAGTCAACACAGAAGACAAGCAAACTCTGTGATTATAATGGGAGGTATTTAAAATACAGCCTTTTACTTTTAAATATTTGGCATTTATTACAACATACACATTTTAACATACTAAGACCCTTTCGTTTAATGTGGTAATCAGCATTTTGCACACTGTCTATAGATCCTAAGTTATATTGATATAGATATTAAGTTATATCAGAACTAATGGCTTCCTGTAACTGTTCTGAGAGAGGGCGAGAGAGGAGGAGAGAGAGAGCGATAGGGAGATTGGTGATGATGCCAGTAGGTTTGTAGAGTAACTCTGACCTAAATCACAAATCCACTAAATGGCAGAATGGTCATTGAGGAACTCAATGACTCAAGGAAAAGTCAGTTGGATCGTTTTAGACTGCTAATTTTTCCATATTTTACTGTTAGGGCACAACAGACTCTATTCACTCGGTTGTGCCTGATTCCTGTGGAGTTGGAAATGTCTGGAGTTTTTGGCAAAGAGCTATGCAAACAGAGCTAAACATGAATAAACATTTGCAACAAATCATGTTTTATTTATGATAAATGTTTATGCTGCTGTCTCAGATTTTAGTGAATGTTCCAGAAGAAAGGAAAGGCCACTGCCAGGACTCAAACTGGGAAAATGGTTCTTTAGTCTCACCAATCAGAGTTTCAGCTTTATCAAGAAGCCAAGTAATCAACACAACATCAGGCCAAACAAACCTCAACACAAATAAGACGATTTTGACTTCATGTTAACATTAAGAGAAAACTGAAAAAACTGAAAACTGAAAATAAAAGCCATGATCATCTCAGACACCCATCAGTCACAGCCGAGCTCAAGTTAAGATACTTTCTCTTGTCAGATATTAAACACCTTTTTTTTAGATAATTAGTTTTTGCCAACAGCCAGTCATGTGACCTCATAAGAGAGACACTAATTGGCCAGAATGGGTTAACTAATAGCCAGAGCATGAGCTAACCAGAGCACACACACTGCAGGTTACAAACTTTACCATCCCTAAGGTACAGCTATAAAATATACATTTTAATTTGCTTAAGAACAGTTTTTTTACTGACATTATTTTTATGATGTCAAACCTTTAAAAATACTAAAACAATATATATTAATAATAATATTATATTAATATATAATACTAAAAATAACATATGTATATATTTATACA
>JAZGTJ010004022.1:19460-32598 GCA_036877575.1 Botia almorhae
ACTGAATGACGTACGCCATCAAAGCGTTTGACCCTGAGTCTTTATCCGTTGCATTCATTTTTACTACAGTGGTGCCACTGGGGACATTTTCCTGCACAACAGGGAAGTACTCAACAGGGTCAAACACAGGAGGGTTATCATTTACATCAGTGACATGGATATTAACTGTAACATAGCTTGTCTTGGCAATCCACCCTCCATCTGTTGCCGAAACTCTGAGTTCATGTTTCTGCTTGTTCTCATAATCCAGTGGTTTTGATAGGGATAAAACGCCAGTTTGACTGTTAATTGAAAACAAGCCATCTTCATTACCGGAGGAGATGTTGTATGTAATTAGCCCATTCATTTGTTTGTCTTTGTCTTTATCTCTGGCTGAAAGGGTGCGGATGGCTGTGCCCACAGACAGACTTTCAGACACAGTGACTGTTACCTGGTTTTGTGAAAATTCTGGAGTATGTTGATTCTCCTCCGTAACAACTATTCTGACAGTTGTCTTAGCTGAGAGGGGAGGGTTCCCTTTGTCACTTGCTGTTATTTCAAGAACGTAAACTTTATTAATGTCTGTTGTGAGCGAGGACGCTACTGAAACAGATCCAGTTTGTTTATCCAAGCGGAACTTGCTAGAACTGTTCCCTCCAGATACCACATACTCTATTTCAGAGTTCAGCCCAAAATCCTTCTTGTCGTGGGCTGTAACTCTGAGGAGTTTGGTGCCGACCTTTACACTTTTAGTGACAGGAGTAAAGTATAAGGCAGATTCAAATGTGGGTGGGTTATCATTGCTATCAACAACATTTATGATAACTGTAGTTTCGCTCATGAGTGGCTTAATACCTCGGTCTGACGCAGTGACAATGAAACTATGCCGGTTTACATTGACATTACTGTGGCCAGTGGAGTTTTGATACCTGAGCTGTTGTTTAATAAAGATCTCACCAGAGGTGGAGTTGATTCGAAAATACTCTGTTTGGGATCTGATAAAATAAAATATTTTACCATTAAATCCCTCATCAGGATCAGTCGCAGAGACTTGCAGCACAAGGGAGCCGACCTCCATCAGCTCAGGATAGTCCAGGTAATATGATGGCTTGCTAAATCTAGGAACATTATCATTCAAATCTGTCACAAATATTGTGACATCTGTGCTAACAGTCCAACCGGAATCATGTGCCGAGACTTTGGCAATGTAGTGGTCAGTGTCCTCTCTGTTAAGGGGTCTACTGATGGTGATGTCTCCTGTGCTGGGGTGGATGATGAAGGGGAGGCTTGTGTCACTAATGGAGTATCGGCTAACAGCGTTAGCACCCACATCTTCATCTGTAGTTGTTACTCGAGTAACAGTGAACCCCACTGGTGCATTTTCAGGCACAGTAGCACTGAAGATTTTGGAGAACCTGGGAGCATTATCATTAACATCCAGCACATTGATCAAGACTTTAACTGCAGTGTTTTTTGGAGGACTGCCTCTATCCGTCGCCTTCACTCTCAACGAATACTCAGCAACCTTCTCTCGATCCAGAGGTCGTGTAGTGCGGATTTCACCGGTTGCCTGATTGATGCTGAAGCTGTTTTCACTGTTGCCATCGATGATCGCATATTCCAGTTGCCCGTTTGGTCCACTGTCTCGGTCATTTGCAGAGACTATCAGCACACGTTGGGGTGAGAGGTTTTCCAGAATCTCTGCATGGAATGGCTCTTGTTCAAACACTGGGTGGTTGTCATTAATGTCCAGCACAATAATCTCTACCTTCTCATAGGCTGAATAAGGAGGGAAACCTTGGTCTCGTGCCTCTATCCATAAAACATACTTCTCAATGTTCTCATAGTCCAGAGGCTTTTTAATGGATAACTCCCCTGAAAGCTGATCTATATGGAATGCATTATCCAGGTTTCCACTTGCGATGTAAAATGACATAGGACCTGCTCTGGGTGATGTTCCAGTCACCTTTGTGACAACAGTGTTCATGAGTTGGTTTTCTGGGAAAGTAAAGGTCTTCTCCTGGACTCTAATATGGGGAAAGTTTCCACCAGTAACAAAGCGAACCGTAACTGTGGTGCTGTCCATTTTGGTGTTGGTGCCTCCATCCTTTACATGGACAGTGAAGGTGACCTCTGAACTTCCAGTAAGTTTCTCATTGGCTGTGATAGCACCTCTGATTGGGTCTATCCTAAACTTTTCAGAATTCCGCCCAGCGAGTGAATAGTGAAGCTGAGCGTTTGAGCCAGAATCTTCATCCGTCACCGTGACAGCAAAGACCAGCGAACCTGAAAAGAACAGAACACAAATAGGTAAATATTGACCAGTCAGACAAACTCAACTAACCTATAGAACCCCAACACTGAGAGTAACAAGACACACCTGTGGAAGCAGAGGCAGGTATGTGGGTGACGTAGGGATGATGGTGAAAGCGTGGAGGATTGTCATTGATGTCGGACACCATTACAGACACTGTGGCTGAGCTGGACATGGCTGTGGGCTGTCCGCCATCCACAGCCACCACCAGCAACTTGTAACTCGCCTGTGTCTCTCGATCCAGCAGGGAGCTGGTGATGATCTGGCCTGTGGACGGGTTTATGGAAAACTGACCATCCCCTCCACTGAGACTGTAGCTGTAAACCAAAAACAACATCATGGTACAAACAGACCCCAGCATAATATGCATTTCCTTGATGTATGGTGGAGTAACTGTCACATTACACACAGTTATTATAAAACAGGAGTCTGATTCTAAACTTTTTTATTGGGTGTGCTATTTTCAAAGCTGTTGTAAATGTTGAGGATTGCACACCTGTGACTATGTTTGTCATCATTCGTTACATAACTGTGTCCTTTAAATGTGTGCATTTCACACTTAAATTTGAATGCTTATGTCTTTGATACTATAGGCATTGAGTTAGGCTCACAGTGAGCTATTCAGGATGCAAAATCCTTCATTAATATTTCATAACTCCCACAACATGTTCTTCCAGCTGAGCTGAAGACATCAGCTAAAGCACCCTGATGAGAAACATCATGACTGGGGTGTTTCTATGCTGCTTTGAGTTTCCTTTGTCACAAACTCACTCTGAGAGGTTTAGTTGCCATGCACACAAGGCAACTTTGCTCTGCACTTGTGTCTGCGAGACACAAAATGTTTTAATGCATCTCTTCTATCCACTTTTGAGCGAGAGGTTTAAAGTTTATGAAGACTAATATTATGGGTCTTTTCCAGATATTTCAGAGCAATGGATGAAATCAGCTCAAACAACTTTCTCACACTTTTAGCAATGATATCCCCTAAACCCCACCAAACACTGTGGGTTGACACTAGAAATCAGGACTGGATGGAAAAACGTGCTCAAGGATCCATTGCTGATGTTTTAAAATGAACTTTCTGCTCCAGCTTGTCAAAGTTTAAACTCCATCTGACAAGCACCCTTTTCAACACATCCAGCAAAAGAAATCTAACAATACACATTCGGTAGGTGGAGAGCAAGCGGTCTTTTGTGCCTGTTCAAACACACTCAACTGCATAAGCATCTACACCATGACAGCAATACGGTCGAATGCATTTTCGGCTACCTGTGAATGTGGTCAAAAGTGAACAAGCTCAAAAATGTTTAGACCCTGTTTACACCTGTATTTAGTGTTGTCCACTTGTGACCCAATGGACCAAAAAGCATCTTAATACCAGGTGTAAACAGGCCCAATCTATGAGAACGCTGGTGTTGCATGTTGAATTACTGACCCACCTATCCCTCTGATCTCTGTCATTGCTCATTTTCATCCTCATTAGCATGTGTTTAACAGAGTAGAACATGTGGCCCATCAACTTCATACGCTTGTGAGGGGTCACTTTATCTACATGATTGACAGGTAGTGAAGTATACATGTGCATGTACCTGATAACTCCATTGAGTCCCACATCAGCATCTGAGCTGCTGAGCAGCAGAACATCAGTTCCTGTGGGTACATCTTCAGGAATGGTGGTATGGAAAGACTTTGAACTGAATGATGGAATATTATCATTTACATCACCGACCAGAACTATTACTGTACCAGAACCGCTCAGTGAAGGAGATCCTGCAGACACACAGATAAAAAAATATCCAGGTCATAGATCACAAAAACATTGTTTTGTGTGAATATGAAAAATAAATACAAAATACAACTCGTGTCAATTTGCTTGTGACATTTAAAGACAATATCACGGTCTATGAAAACAAATTGAAACATCTGAATGCATTTAGAGGATTTGTGATGAGTAACGAATGATGAGAGACTGAAGTTATTGATAAGCTTTACAGCTATCAGTTCTGCTTTCAGTACTGGAGACATTAACAAAATACATTTAATGCATATTGTTACATAAACATTATCTTTTATTTTATTTAATTTCTTTCCATCAACCGTTTAAATTCGTAGTTAAAGTAGCAGATCGATAAGAAGTATCGGTAAGAGCAGCAAAACTGTTACAATCTTAATGATACACATGCCTACAGAGGATGTGCTCATTTTCTTATGCCTTTAATTACCTGGGCATGTTTTCATGTCAGTTTCATGTTCTTTTATGATTTAAGTGATTAAATACAGATGCAGATTGAAACGTGTTTGCCTGCCCGTTCAGCAGGCCAGTGAGGAAACACCACCCAACAGGTCTGCAGGGATAAAGTGAAATAAAGAGCAGATCAAGACAGACGTGATTGAAACATCTGCTGCCTCTCACAGTGGATGAATGTGACTCCAATAAATGTGCTCTTTGCATAAATGCAACCTCTGATAACATGATACGCTTGAAGTGCTGTACTGTACGGCAGCATAATGAGAAAAATGTAGCTCATAGAAACACAGAGAGGCAGAAAGAACAATGTAGCCAAACATTTTCTCAGTGTGTGCAAGAGAAAGAGACAGAGAAAGAGAGAGAGACACAGAAAGAGAGACACAGAGAAAGAGGGAGAGACACAGAGAAAGAGACACAGAGAAAGAGAGAGAGACACAGAGAGAGAGAGAGAGACAGACACACAGAGAAAGAGAGAGAGAGACACAAAGAGAAAGAGAGAGAGACACACACACAGAGAAAGAGAGGGGTGTTCTTTCATGGCTTACTCTGATTAGTAACATGTTTAAAAGCAGTTAGCACAGGCTATAATCCTCTCATCCTGAAGACAAAGAAATTAGCATGGTGTCAGATTAGCATTTATCTGACATATCGTGTGTGTCCATGTGGGCTTGCGTGATTACTCAGTGTTAACTAGTAAACTGCCAGAGAAGCAGTGAACCAGACTCAACATTCAGAGATTCTGCTGGTGAGAGACTGTCTGGTCAGGTAAGGACATATTAGGAAAGTCATGTGCTCTTCCATAGCACACACACAAACAAACTTAAAAGACTTTCCAAAGACACAATGACTTCTATACTGTACAAATTGTATGTTCCAACCCCAATGGCAACCCTCACCCTACCCCTAATCCCAACCACCACACAAACCATTTTGCCTTTTTACATGATCAAATAGGCATCATTTTGTATGTTTAATGACTGGCTGGTCTCCACAATTCAGATGTGTGTGACCCTAACTCACAATAATAGAAACACAAGAACGCAAACAAACATTTGTCACACAGAAATGAAACCGCAAAGAAGATTATAATAATAACAGAAGCATATCATGGAAACAGTTCAATCAGAGGACATATACTGGGAGATGCACTTTTTGCAGACAGTTCACTGTATTTTAACATCACTTTTTAAAAATGTAAGAGAAAACCAGTGAGAGAAAACGTTCTTCTGAGCACAGACAGTGGATTTCCTCTGATGGGTTTATTGATTGCATCACAGTCACTGAGTGACGTACAGGCGCGGGTGTGTGAATGTGACAGGTGTTCATTACTCATCACTCATTTTATCTGAGCAAATCTGCTGCGTACAGCAAGACAGTGCAGTGACTCGTGTGTTTATCTCTGTCTCTCTCTCTCTCTCGCTCGCTCGCTCTCTGTGATTGTGTTTTTGATACATTTCTTATTTCATGGCACTGCAGTAGTAAAAAACAAATGGTGGAGAAGTTCAAACAGACCTCTACACAGTCACGTCCTCGTCCAGGAGGCCAGAACCAGCCTGAAGCAAAAATCTGGTTCTATTCTATTCTACAGACCAGACACAGCAACATTTGCTTGTCATTGTTTCTGTCAGAAACAAACCCTGTTTCTCCAGGATTCTGCTGGATGACTACAGGAAGTGATGTCATTACCTGTTTACGAGCATGACATTGGGTGAGTGTTCACAGCTGAACTCTGCGTGCCTCAGACAGGGCAACTTATAGTGAACTCGACACATACGTGGTGACCTGTCTCATGTACATATCTCACCTCTGAACATCTGTTATCATTCTACACCTGTCTCTGTTGCTTTTTTCTACAAGCATCTGTAAAA
The DNA here is from genome assembly GCA_036877575.1 of Botia almorhae. Taxonomy (NCBI): domain Eukaryota; kingdom Metazoa; phylum Chordata; class Actinopteri; order Cypriniformes; family Botiidae; genus Botia; species Botia almorhae. The sequence continues at coordinate 25,870 of JAZGTJ010004022.1, forward strand.
CCGGATCTTTGCTAGATTCATTCACGCTAACCTTCCGTGCTCGTAAATGTCAGATACCAGTATTCATATTTGTGATTATTAAATCACTGCTACGGAATCAGTTTGTTTTGTCAGTTAAAAAACAGGAAAACATATCATAAACATGTCGCCTCATTCAGAATAACATACTACATATTTTCAGCTCTTACACTCATTCACCTAAACACATACAGAATTATTTGACACACAAATATGACCGATAGCTTGTGAAAATGTGGCCGAGCTCAACACAAACAGAACATGATGAGAGAGAGAGTGACAAACAGAGACTATTTAAATTTTAATAATAATATAATACAATTTAAATAATATTTTATTATTTCTATATATATAATGTCCCAATGCAAAAGCCTTATAAGACCTTTTCTTATTTCTAATAAGATCCTTTGGGGTGAAATATGACCTGGACATATTGAAATAAATCAATAAAAAACACAAAAATTGGGGCTGCATGCCTGAGAAAAAATCTGAGAAAACTGTGATTTCTCAAAATCACAACTGTGATTTAAAATGTGATTATTATTCGTATTAATTTATAAGAGCTACAGGTTTGTTGTGGTAATTTGCGATGTCAGTTTTAAAACAATTAATCGTGTAGTCCTATTAAGAATGTCCCCAAGGGAAAGTGCTGTTAAAATTAGATGACATTTGTCAATTTGATGACATTGCTACGTAACCACACACACAAACAAACTAACTCATCAATCATAGGTCAAACTAAGTCATCAGGTCAGGTGAGGGCGATGTTGGAAAACAAGTAAAACTGACCTGGAGTAATGCATTTGTTTAAATGCTCAGTACACACACATCCAAACTGTATACATACACTGGTTGAGGAATCTCACAGCATTTCTAAACTGTTTAGCAAACAGATCACGTCAACATACGGTCCAGAGTGTGTGTGCGTTCAGTGAAGCTAAACACAACGCAACATTCATGCCCGTATCTGTGATAACGTTTCACATACCGACCCCACTGTATTTACAGTGTGTGTGAGACATATTCACACACACATATTGTCTAAACAAGGACACATTTAGCCTTTCTTAACTGAACACCTGCTGCACTCTGCATGTATGAAACCAGGAGCTCAACACCGGACATCTCAGCGTTCTCCTAGACAACAATAACAGATACTGTATAAGACAGTTATGTTTACTGAAGTTTTCTGCCATTTCTTGAGAAAAACACCACACTTGTTTCATGTATGCTGTTTTAGAAGAGAGCTCCAAAAATCTCAATAATATAACAAAATCTGCTATTTATATCAGTCAGAAAACATACTATGGTTATAAAACATCAACGCAAACGATTAGCACAACATTGTCATTTTAAAGCTGTACTTGACAAAAGTTAATAATGAAATATAAGAACTTCTCTTTTGTAATCTATTAAATCTTCTTTTGAACTGTCTAGAGACATACTGTAGACTGTTATACTGTTTTTGTATAAAGTTAAATAAACAGATTAACAATGAAAGAGTTTTTGCCATTTATATATGAAATTGTGTGTGTGTGTGTGTGGGGTTTAATAAAGCCTTTTATAATATAGGCAGAGTGTGACGACATGTTAACTACTGAAGGGACATAAATGACCATCAAGGGTTTTATACGGTTCGGGACAGAAAGAATGTGAGAAAGTGACCAGGCGAAAGAGATTTGTGAAGCCTCAGCTTTATAAAAGTGTTCAACATCATTCACATACACTGTTTGGTCAGCTTTATTAAAGAGACACAAATCCCCCCCAACACACACACACACAGCTCTGTTATTGCAGCTCTGTTTGCTCTGTGACTGTTCAGTGCTCAGGAGATAAAGAATGTTAATGACTGTGGGTCTGTTTAAAGACTCTCTGGTATTGAATGAGTCTTTAAACACTTCCAGAAGCAGAGCTCAGTCCTCCATCAGCACATCTAATGAGTTCATTTGTGTGCTCTGCACATCGTAGCTCTTTAGCTGAGATTTCTGTGCTGTAAAATAAAATCTCTTCTTCAATAAATGTTCAGGTCCGTTGCAAAACAGCTTCTTACTGAGTTTCTATGTCTTTATTTCCACTAAAACTATCTAAAGACACAGATTTAAGGAATGTTTGCAGTGCAGGGTTCAGAGTTACTGTGGTGAGCCCAATGTCTATCAAAACAGGTCAAATATCCTCATCTGAACTTCTGCAGAGCTCTCACTTAAACACAACTGGAGTATTCTTACTCTCTCCCTCTCCCATTTTCATCTCCTTTTCAGTTTTTCTTTTTATTGTGGAACATCCACAAGCACTTGATAAACTGCCCCGGGCCTCCGTGCTATGTGTGTGTGTTTAAATCTGTGGTTTGGACAGAATCACTGGTGTGCTGCTTACAGAAAAGATTTTACTTTCCTGCTCAGTTTGTTAATCTCACAAAAACATCAGCAAACTCAATTTTATCAAAACTACCTTCAACAGAAGAATCTGATGAGCACAAAGAAAACGTTTTATTGCTCATAGGTTTCTCAACTCAGGAGACCTGATGAACATTCAGTTGTTTCTCTAAAGTTCCTTAGGGGAAAGGCAAAAGTACATTTACATTCAGTAAGTGTACAAAGAATGCAAATCTGAAATATCTCAGATTTTTTATTGCTTTGGTTTCTTGAAAATCTAAAGTTTTTGAGCACAGGGAGATGTTTGCTCTCTGTTGAGTCTCACTGCTTCCTAGAAGATATAACTGAAATATTAAAGAGGTTTCATTCGTTTCACTCTCTCTCTCTGTCTCTCTATCTTCCAAGCACTCTGTTTTTCCTCAGAAATCCTGCCAACATCTTTCCACAGAGCACAGAAAAAGCTCTTGATTCTCTCTTTTTCTCTCTCTCTCGTAAAGCACCTTTAACTGCAGGCCGCGCCTCCACACTCCGCAGGAAAAACACACATTTCCAAATAATGAGTTCAGGCTGCCAAACTCTGTTCCTCCCTCAGAGCACCAGCGTTCTGCCAGCTTTCCTTCAGACACACACACAGAAATGATACGGAATGAGATTGGAGAGAATTCCAGAGACAAAGAGAAAGCCAGGGGTCAAAGGTCAGGGCTACAGAAAAGTGAGAAGTAAAGTAGGATGGAGAAGTCCCACTTGAAATGTTTTTTGCTTTATCAGGACAAAGTAATCAACACAATATCAGGCAACACAAACCTCAAAACACAGAAATAAAATGATTTTGAGCCCATGCCCATGACATTAAGCCCATCTAAGACACCTACCAGTCAGTTCAAGACATTTTCTCCAGCCTGATATAAGACACTATTTTTTTCCCTGCCAAACCCTGTCATTACAGCCGGTCATGTGACCTTACAGGAATGGACGAGGCACCAAATAACCAAGATGGGTTAACCAATAACCAGAGAGTGTGAGCTTAACCAGAACACACACACACATCAGGAAAAATCAAACCAAACAACATGCACTGCACAATTACCATTCAGTGTTATTTATACGGAAGAATCACTCATAGCAGCTCTTCATGAGATTCACCAAATACTAGCAGAGAAGCACAGCTGCTAATATAATGAAGTGAATATTCATCTGCTGTATCTGGTGATGCAAATGTTCTTACCGGAGTCATGAGCTGTGATGATAAGGGTGTATGTGTCCTGTGTTTCCCGGTCCAGTGTTTGGATCAGATTCAGCTGCCCGCTGGATGTGAGGCTGAAGGCTCCTGCGTCATTATCACCGCTCAGAGTGTAGCTGACCTGACCGTTAGTGCCCAGGTCATCATCACGGGCAGCCACCTAAAACACACCATACACAGCCCTGAAAGCCCTCGAAACACAGCCAACATTCCATCCTCGAGTTGAGATCATTTTAGTCGTTTTTTAGTCTTCAGTATTTAAATATAGTAAAATGCATCATTTATATACATTTAAATATATATAATAATTTTTAACATTTAAGCAAAAGCTTCTGGTGAACAATGACATGATCCGTTTAGATCACTTTACTTAGTGACTGCTATCAGGATGTGAAGAGACTTTCAACCAGCATAACAAAAAACGATTTTGGAAAAAAATCACCAGCCCTGCCTTTAATGTTTAACGGGAATAAAAAAATTCAAAATCCCTCAGACAAACAGCATGTGAACAAAACAGCAGATCTGAAATATGATGGGGTTGTCTTTTCAAATATTCATGTATTATATAACGTCACCTCATACATTCTAAGGGTTGATGTGTTGGGTCAGACTCACCACAGACAATGGCGCTCGGATCCGCACGAACACATTCATGTGACGTGCAGGTACAAGAAGTAAATTAATCCATGGCTGTTTATCAATCCAATTCTGTGCTTCAACATGAACTGCGTTATAACTGCGCCTTCTGTCATTCTGATGGACAGCAAATAACCACGTTTCTACCGCATCGAAAGAAATCCGCTCAACGGCAGAACGCGGCAGCTTTGAGTGTTGCAAGCAGCGTTGCCAATTATATTCGATGGAATGTAGCTAAAGCTCACTTAAACATCGCTAAACGACGGCATGTGCTAATTTGCATAATCATGACCCCACCGTTTCATAGTTGTATTTAGTCTAGTATCGGCAGCTGTTTCATTTACATCTAGTGGACGCTTTTATCCAAACCGCTTGTCCCCTGCTCTCTGTGCCCACATGTTGTATTTTAATACAGCCGAATGCTCAATAAAGATGTTCCCCTTCACATTTTTCTAGAACGCGTATGAAATATAGTGACTGAACGCGGCTCTTAAACTACATGTTAACTAGCAAATTAGCAGTCACATAGCTGCTGCTATGCTAAAATCCTGATTTACAAATCTGACGCCACAAACAAGTTACAGACAGCCGCTGTGCAGTCATTACAGATATCTACATGTAAAATTATTATTAGAAAGTTAAAAGCATCTTTCTTATTTGTTTTCCTCACACCTTCGTCTGACCTTCGTCTGAGTCTTAAAACTACGTGCACTACAGAATACTGAAAAGATAATTTACTTATTTTAGCGCTAGATTTCTCGCTAGCTGTTTTTTAAAATGTTGCTAAATCTGTCAACACCGCATGCGTGACGCGCGTCTTACGTAGAAAAGAGTTGAAAACGTTTAAAACGCGCCTGTGATTCGCGCGCAGTTCACTCAGGCTGCGTTTACACTGCAAGTCTTAATTCTCTGATCCGATCTTAAGTCCATATCCTATGTTTTGGATCGCCTATTTACACTTACGCCTCATATTCAATTCGCGATTTACATCTCCAGGCCAAAAAGATTCCAGTCATTCACTAATATGAGCGCCATGATTGACCCTCGAGTTGTGAATGGACGTTTGCTAATTAATTAAAGTACACAAAGTAATTAAAAGTAATTAACCCAACAGCAATTAACTAAAGCATCATAAAGACGCTTTAATGTTTTTCACATCAGGGACACGACAACTCCACATATCCTCATATCCTCCTTATATTTGACTTTAATGCTCTTTATTTTGTGCTAGCACTGCAGTCAGGTTTGGTACATGTGTGAAATGATGATGTTCGTCATAGAACAGTGACATTATAGCCGAGGTTAATCAGATATGTGTGTATAGACGCAGGTTGGATGTCTGGATGTCTTGATATTGGATACGTATCCAATTTAAATCCACATTTGAAAGTGGCCCAGATTGGATACGAACATACATTTACACACATGCAACAAATTCAGATCTTAACAACCTAAAGTTTAATTACTATTATTACCCGTTTGTATATGTTGGAGTGAAAAGTGAAGGAATAGTGATCACTTCATGATTCCTGTCTGTTATTTCATAGTTTTGAAGACTTAAGTTTTCTAAAATGTGGACAGTTATAATCAAGAATGGGTAGGTGTGTCCAAACTTTGACCTGTTGTGTGTACTTGCCTGTAAGATGTTTCTGGGCAGATTTCCCAAGTTCTCCTGAACGGTGATGGTGTAAGGTGAAAGCTGGAATGTCGGCAGACAATCGTTTACATCCAGAAGCACTATGTTAACAGTAGAACGATCCATGCGGGGGCTGCTCCCACGATCTGTGGCCTGAATAGTCAGAGAATATGACGATTGCGTTTCCCGATCCAGGAGTTTTGCCACTGAAATCACTCCTGTTACAGAGTCGATACGAAAATCAGAATTCACGTTCCCACTGGCAATGGAAAACCGAATCTGCCCATTGGTTCCCTCATCTGCGTCGCTGGCAAACACCTGGAGCACGTCGGTTCCAGTGAGTGTGTTCTCCTCAATCTCAATGTCATAGATGTTTTGCGAGAAACTCGGCGTGTTATCGTTCACATCCAACACAATCATTGTGACCTCCATGCTAGAGGAAAGAGGCGTTTCACCCTTATCAGTGGCCACGATTGTTAGAGTGTAATTTGACATCTCCTCCCGGTCCAGTTCTCCCACCAATATCACCTCGCCATTGACGTTCCTAATGCCGAACTTGTTTCCAAACATGCCCTTAAGGGAATATTCCACATAGCTGTTTGGCCCGCTGTCAGCGTCAGCTGCCTGTGCAGTAAATACTACAGTGTCCACTGGGGTATTCTCCTGAATGTAAGCCACCTTCTGAGAGATGAAGGTGGGCGGGCAGTCATTCACGTCCAGAAGTATGATTGACACTTGTGCTGTACTGGTGAAGCGGGTCATGGGAGGTGGAGCCAAGTCGTTAACAGTGATTACCAGGTTGTAGAAAGACTGAGTCTCTCGGTCCA